>VZTL01006985.1:0-27395 GCA_013400535.1 Scopus umbretta
AAACAACTGAAACCAGGACATTGGACTAAATGCATCAATGTGCAAAGCAGTTTTGCTGCTGGGGAATCTGACTGCATTTCAGGAGATCCAGATTCCAACTTCTTATATTCCCTAGACTTGCTCTTCCAAGGGAGCTACAGTAAATTACTTGATTTCTCCTGGACTTTGCTTCATATATGTAGATAACAAATATATTTCTTGCTTCCCCTCTGTACCTTCTGATTTGGATTTCAAGGTGTGCAGGTTTTAAAACTACATTTGTGCAGCATTCTAGGAGCCTAATCCTGTTTCATTCCCATTGATGTATGCTAATAACAAAGTGTGTAAAAAGCCCTACCAGTTAAAGAAAACTGTTAGACACACATCTGGGTTTACACCTGCAACAGAACTAGCACTGTTTAGATCCAGATGCAAAACCAGAGAGCTTGGGGTGGTGAGAAGTAGCATACTATAGCTACAACAACAGATCATACTACTGGCACAGCTTTCCTCTCCTCTGAATTTGTAGGATATAGAACAAGGAAGCAGAGTGCTAGACCTTTACAAAAAGACTAAAAAATTGTTTAATCATAAAAGTTATTCTACTAGATTACCCTAACCAATAAATATACATTCACCCATCCAGTGGAGTACACCACATCAAATTTCCATGAAGATTCAAGTCACGAGATTGCTGTAAACATCCTTCACTCTTAGGTAAAACACAGCAATACATTTACCTTGACTAATTTCCACTTACCAAGACCACATTAACCTTCCATAATTATGAGATATACATTGACAAACATAAGAGACAAAACTAGCCTCACTGCAGGGCGCACATTCATTGGAATCAAACTAGATAAAGTACTATCAGCCATTGAATCTGGCCAGAGAACAACCGGTTGAATTATTTGTGCAAAACCACTGCCATCTTGGGACGCTTTCAGCTCCCCCTTTGTTGAAATTCACAGGAGTCCTCATTAAAGAGATGAAGGTGTATTAAATGAAGGCAGAAATTAGAGCTAATTTTAAATATGCACTGGTTTAACAGAACCTTGTAATCTGCTCAGGTGCATTACACTTGTGATTTCCTTAATGTTTCTTTAATGATTTTAGAAGGTAACTCTCTGTTGCATTGCAAACCAGTTTTGTTCAGACATTCAAGTTTTCCCACAATGGAGTAAGCAAGTTGTCAAGAGAACTAATTAGCTTGACCTTCTATTTGCCCAGTAATGAGAAATGCATCAAACAGGTTTCTCTTTTCATGTCTGAGTCTGTCAATTAAAGCTCAGGCTTTCTATTCATTGCATTGTCCTCAGGAATATTTACCACAAGCACAGCCAATAGAAGCAATGCCCTAACCACTCACCTCTTCACACTACCAGGTAATAGCTTTGAATTTTCTACAGTGGAGGAAAACAACAGCCATAAATGAAACTTCCTTTGCAGAAGTCAGATGAAATCCTTCTGTATTCAGAGTTCCTTAGGCAAATTAAAAGCTACTAATAGACCCTACAAGCAAGAACCACTCTCAAAAGACTAGCCATATCCTGATTTAATAGGAAATTCAGGAATTGCTATATTTCAGTAAACTATAGATCCTGATTTCTGTAGCACTCTAATAGCACATTTTTGCACATATAGGCCCTTAGCTCACACATTCAACCTCCTTTCACAAATAAAGCAAGTCAGAAGATAAACCATCAAACTGTCAAAATCAAAGATCTGAGGACTAGTAGGAGCAGGGGCTCTGATGTAAATCATCCCTCATGTTACTCAGACAAGCTCCTAACAGTCAAGGTTACAGGGGAATGACAGGGGAATGAATTGAGGAAGGTTATTTTGGAGAGCAAATAAGGTATTGTCTGCCTGCCTTCTACTTTAAGATAACCCAAAAGTCACATGTGAAATTCCAGCAATTTTTGCAAGACCCCTGTATGATCACAGAAAATGGATTTTAAGACCTAACATAAGACCTTAGCTCTCCATTCCACAGCCTCAGATCTATACATTCATGACATCTTCCAGACATACTTTTACAAACAAACCCAACAACAGACCTTAACAGTTTCTCTGCTTAAGGAAACTTCTAGGTCTCCTGGACTCAGAATTTCATTTCATACCCATTTCACACCAGGTATATGGTGCAATAAGTGTGCAACTGAAATGCAGAGAAGCCAAGGACCAGCTCTCCAAAAAGACATGTTTCTTGCAATGAAAAGCGCCACAGATACCTAACCCATTTTCACCAGTGCCATCCATTACTGTGAATGAGGCTCTTAAGCTCAATGAGCACTCCATGAAGAAAGTCAGCACATCCAAGTGGTGTTCACAGCACCCCCCACACTAAGCTAAATGCCATCTAAATTGCCTTTTTCAGAAGGAGGTGTATCTTCCTTCTCCTGCAGGAGAAGATCTTTCTGCACTTGAAGATCTTTCTTTTCTGTGGCCAAGATGTAGGAAATCCAATTTCAGTTTCCTCCTCTGCTTGAGGGAAGTTCAAACTTGCACCTTTCACTGCCCTACCAGCCACAAAACCTCAGACCCTGGGAACCTGCAGTCAGTCCTGGGCAGAAGATGATGCAGATCTGAGCTGAGGGCAGGCAGGTGGGGGAAATGAGTTTTGAGTTTTCCATGGGCAGGAGACTGTCCTAAATGCTAAGCCACACATAAAAGAATATCACCATCTTTTCACCCCTCATTTTTCTTTGCTTTTGAACTGACTTTTGACTGATCTTGTAGTATGCATTAATGTGTTTAAACCATACCCCACAAGTTGTCACTTGGAAATAGAAAGGCTGCAAACAACTTAGCAGAGGACTCATGAGGCAGAGACGAAGGGCACTGTGCTATTCTCAGGGCAGTCCACAGCACATGCTCAAGTGAGGCTTTGTGGAAACTCCCTGATGACAACATATGCTTGCAGGCAGAGAGGATTTTAAGGGCTGTGCTTCCAGGCTTTAGATACCTCAATTCTGCCTACGTCCTAGTGTCAGGACTTTAAGGCTTTTGGGGACTGCTTCTCAAGCAATTCCTAACAGATCTAAGAGACTAAAACCCAATGTTACGAGTCCCAACCTCAATCCTATTCTACTTGACAAAACCAGACCACTTCTATAAATCTTCACCCATATTACTGCCTGAAAGAAAAAAGGTTGATCATAAATCACTTGAGTTTCCAGCAGCTTTTGGCAGCAGTCTTAGCTGATCAGGTATTATTTGCCATGCAGTAATAATACCACTGAACTTTGGACAATAATGTCAGGCATCAGAATTCAACTGGTGTTCAACCACCCAAATTAGGAGCAATGTCTTGTGGACAGAGCACTGCCTGGGAACTGAGTCCCCTTCCTAATTCTGCCTTAGAACATGCTTTTAAACCTCAGGGAAGCCATCAGTTCCTCTTTCTCTGACTATTTCTCCAGCTGATAAATGGAGATAAATATAATCTCTGTTACAGCATGCTTTGAGAACTACATAATAGTAAGATTATGTTAGTACTAAGGGGTAATCAGCACCTCATAGAAGACGACACTCCTTCAAAGCATTGGCAAAGAGCCACTGCACTTCAATTTTAAAACAAAACAAAAACAGGTAATTAGCAAAGAGAGTAGGTGCCAGCCAGGCATCTTGTTTTCTCAGTCACAGTTTTATATAACCATCATGAAATCTGTTGGTCCAAATTCCCTGTTTTCTTAATTTTCAAAATGAAAGCAGACTCCATGGTTTGTTCTCTTGGGCATCATGCCACTGAAGTGCTGATGCTGACTCCTCAAGGTCTACAGCAGAACATACTGCAAAATCAGAAGCAACCCTGAGCCCTTAAACATTTTTCTTGCTCATGTCAAAATATGAAAACCAAGAGTCCTTTACTGTACAAAAGAAAAAAGTCACTAGATGGGGAAACCATAACACAGAAGAATGTTCTTGTTTTATAATTAGAAGGTAATATCTTAGAGAAACATGTTACAAGGACACCTGTCAACATGATGCAGCCTTCTGTCTTTTGGACATTATCCACATCATCTGATGAAAACAGACAACTAGGATGGCTAGGTCAGCATGCTGGTAGCTGACATGAGTTTGATAGACAACTACATTGACATGCCATTGTGCAAGTTAACGTGAAAAAGACCAAAGGAAAGTTTTCCTTTCACAGTACTCACCCATTTTGAACTAGAAACTACTTTGCAGTATTTATGTGATGTGGGAAGGAAACAAAATAGAAACTGGAAACAACTTTAAGATTATAGTACCCATAACGTTAGCTGCATAATCGAATGGCAAAACTAACTCATTTATTACATCAGTATTTCTTTCTTAGTGCCATAAATTAAGGATATTTTTGGCAGTTCTCCCTTCCCAGGAACAATTCTTTTATTCATGAACCTGCTCATTTTAAGGGCTGAGTCTTTAAAGCCCATTAGAAAAACATCATCAACACATTTTTTTTTTTTAATGCAAGGAAAGAAACGTTAAGCAAGCTGCCGTTCCCATTTTTCAAAATAAATCTGTTCTTCTCTCCCACAATTATATACCAGTACATAAAACACTGATTTCAGCAGAGTTACTTCTGATTTGCATGGCTGTGGAAGCAGAATCACAAACTCATAGCATACGTAAAGATATTTCTGTAGTGTCTCCTTATGTTGCTGAGTCAGCATGCATCTAACCTAGAACAGGAGAGGAATTTAAAGTGCTATTATGCTGCAAAGGGAAAACGTGCCTTGCTTCCTAGGCTAAGGATTATTATTTATATTGCCACAGCGCCCTGAGAGCAAGACCTTATGTGCTAGTTGCTGTACGTATCTCAAGACAGAACATTTTCTGAATATTTACACCTAAACAGATAGCAGCAAAACCAGGGCTAGGAAGCCGAGACAGAAACCTCCACCAGAGCTTCCTCAAAGTCTCCCAGAGTGCCTGTGACAGGCGTAAGTGCAGCTCAGGGCCACAGCACCGTATTTCCTCTCCACTTGGACTCTCTCTGAACAGGACAGTGCTTTCTGGTACAACTTTGTATTGTTCCTCCAAACTACAACACAGATGCAGGCTTAATTTTTTAGCATGATACATTAAAACATCTGTATGAGATGTGGTTCAACCCCGATCAGCAACNCTTTTAATCTTTTCATATAGTTGTGTAGAAATAGCCTTAATGAAAAAAGATAATAATTCTTTCCCTTTAGAAGTGCATACATATCAACGTTTGCTGGTACTTTAGCGCTCTCTTTTTAATGACAAATGGGGAATGGTGGTGGAAATCAAGGACACATATCCTATCATTTGAAGGTCTGGGTAAAAAAAAAAAAAAAAAAAAAAAAAAAAGGTGGGTTTCTCCATGGTGATTTCACAATCTTTGTGTATGTAGGCAGTTTTCCTGTAGACAGAAGTATTCCTCTGCAAGTCCTTGGGTCAGATTCAGTGAGGCATTGCAATTTATCAGGTATTTTTAAAAAGCAATTTTCTAGATGTTCATGGAGCTCCTGCCTAAAAACACAACACTCCAGTTGGCTAGGCACATTATTAAAATATCTAGCTCCAGTACTTCAGTCAGTTATTGACTTTACACCAACAAAAATTTATTATCACTATTTGTTCATGACTTACATGTCTTTACCAAAAAAACACAAGTATGAATAATTCAGTTCGCATTTCACACTAACAGTACTTTAATTTATTCATCAATTAGTCACAGATGAAAATCAGAAGAAAAAATATTCCTTCACGCTCCCAGTGCCAGATTTCAACCTGAAGTAAAACAGTTCTCAGCCATCTCAGAGGCTACACATTTTAACAGATGCCATCATTTTTGCCAGCATCCTTAGCATCAAAGGTGGCACTTGCATTCATACTATCCTCCAACGTACCAGCACAATCCAAATTCTGTATTTCTACCTGCAATAATACAATAAAGAGATATCCTCCCACCTCCTCCTCTTTCCCTCTTTCTTGTGCAGGTAGAGTCTGGTTTGTCTTGCATAAACCTAGGAGCAAAGTGAGTGTGGAAATGCCAGCTGGCTTAGTACTTGCACCAAGAACAAAACAGACCTTCCCTTCAAGTCTAGCAAATACATAGCATCAGGGCACTGGCAACCTATCTTCTGTTGCATTCTTTTTACATGACAGATTTTTCATGGATCAATGGCTGTATTAAACACAAATATTTCAAGTAGGAGGTAGCACACTCCACTCCGTCAGATGTTGGACCTGGGGTTCTGTGTCCAGCTGGACATCTGACCAGCTATAGGCTCCAGTCCTTTGCTTATCTTGGACATTGGACTGCAGTTCTTTAGTGGCAGAGAGGTTTCTATGGGTATACTCTGCACAGTGCCCAGAGCCACAAATGTCCAAGATCCACTGGAATCAAAAAGTACCAGTGTCACACAAATAAACTAGAGTTTAAGCTGCAAACAGCCTACTAAACCATAAATTTTACATAAGAGTTCATAGATCAGTGACTGCCTTTCCTAATACAGTTAGCTGATGCATAAAACAATCTAGCTTTTTGTTCCACAATGTTTATCTCAAAAGAAAAAAAAAAAAAAAGAAAAAGGTCAAACATTAGGAGTTTGCAGCTGATTCACTGATATCGCCCCACCCCAAAGCAGGTACATCGTATGAACTCAGTTAAACCCGACTGACACATAGTTCTCAAAGCTGGATGCCTATAATCTCTACTTCCATGTGTGTAGGAATGACATAGGTAGTATCTGCCACTGTGTGTTCCCCTCTGGCCCGGGAAGGGTAACCAAAATGAAATTTCTGCTAGAACTGATCCTTATAAGCCCTAGCTGAACAGACATGCGAGAGACGAGAGTCTAATTTACACCTCTGTCTACCTCCTGATTCAGGTTACAGGAGGGAGGTCTGACTTCTTCCATGTCTGATGCAAGAAGCTCAACAGACAAATGTGCCATAGCTCCCAAGCAAAGTTAGTACACAAGTGGAGCAATGTCATTGCTGTGTAGTTCTTTTTTCCTGTTTTGCTGCCTGACTTGGACAAAGAATATTTTTTCATTATCTCCTGCCTGATTTATGTTTACATATATGTACAACAGAAACCTGTGTTACCCTTTTGTAATTAGACACTGTGCAACCACCTGCCAGACTGTCTGTGCTCCAACAACTCAGCATGTGCTTCTATAACTGAGGTACAGAAATCACTGGAATACTGCACAGGGTGACAACTGCAGTAAATATCTTACAGGGACACAGTCTGTTTACTTACATCTAGGATATAAAACTCTGCATGAAACTCAAAAAACAATACCTAGTGGCAGAGGAGATGAACAGACAGGCAACGTTCTTTGTTGGTATTTTCTAGACTTGTTTTCTCCATCATTTTACCTACATTTTTAAAAATTTATTTTTCAGTCTGTGGTCACTGTGAATGTATCATCACTCTGTGAGGGTCTTTACATCCATATTATATAAACATTAAACAGTGAAACCAAATACAATTTTCCAAACTGCTCAACTTGAAGAGCATTAGAGAGGTTTTGTTTTCAGTATACTGGGGGGCTGGGATGAGGGGGGTGGAAATCAGGCCCTCTCATAAGCATGTTCAAAAAGCCCCAGAAATCACTGTCTGTCCTGAAAGTGGTCTTGCATATTACATTCACCAAGGCATTACTGAAACATCAACGAGACCACTTGTGTGCTTAACTAGGCATTTACTGACATGGAGCAAGAGTCAGAATTACTGAAACCACTTCATTCCCACTGAAATCAATGAATCCCTAAAAAAATCAAGAGGATTTGAGCACCTGAACAACATTAAAGCTTTCACTCTGTGCAAAATTGTGGATTTGAGGCCAAGTGGCAGCCTGTGCAAGTGTTTTATAATCAGATGACCCTTACAACCTATTTTTTAAAAAGCATATTGTGTAATTTCATCATATATGCAAGCACATACCCATTTTCTATTTGGGGACAGCAAACAAAGAGTAAGCAGGAGCTGAACTCACAGATTCCCCAGTCTGCAACATGACACTTATATTTTCCCAGCGTGTTGCATATTTGTCCATACTTGCTCCCTAGGCTAAATGCACAGCAATTTCATTGGAAATTGAGTCAGACCCTTAATACCAAAAGTGGCCTTCAGTGAAAGGTACACATTGCTACTGGCTGGTGACATCTGGTCCTAAAGAGCGCCATTTACAAAAAAATTAGAGATCAATTCTGTAAGAAAAGACATTTGATTCCACTCTGCATCAGAACAAAAGCTAAAAAAAACAAGAAAAAGCAGAAGAGAAGCCTCTCTAAATCCTCTGGGATAAGACACTGACCCAGAACATGGGAAATCCAATTTCACTTGCTGCTTTCACCCACCTGAAGCAGGGTCTTGAACCAGCTTTACTGAGCATTTGAGCAAGAGAAGTGGTCTAGCAGCTATTGCTCTAGTTTAGACACTTTTTTCAACAGGGGGGGACAGGACCAAACAAAAACAAACAAAAAAAAGCAAAACAACCCCACACCACTCTAAAACCTTAACACCCCCCTCAATCTCCCAGCAGACAGGACATCATTTAGCTTTAAAATTACCATGTTCAATTTTCTGAATTGATTTAAATTTAAAATTACACCCCATATGCAAACTCATATCCACTACACCCCTCCAACTACTGGACTTCCACATGAGGGATCTGATCAGCGCTGTAGCAAGAAGTGCATTGTCCTTTGTCACATCCATTTTCATTATGCATCTATCGATCCATTCAAAGACTGAGTTCCTTCTATAGATGAAAATAGCCTCTTTTTTCTGGCTGAAGAATAGATAGCCTATCTAGGACACTAACAGTAAAACTTCAACTCATCTATTATACGCAAGTGGCTTGTCTTCATAAAACAGTCCTAGTGCAATAGATTGCCCCAACATTCATTTTCCCTATACTGCTTCTAACTAGTCAAGTCAGAGAGTATGAAGCACATCTGAATGTGGCAAGCAAGAACAAAACAAGCCCAAAGAGGAGAGAAGGCTAAGACGGACTGCATACTTACAAGAAAAATAAAGAACAAACAGCTATTTACAATACCTCCTGTACCATAATTGCACCTACAGCGCGTTTGACGTAAAAAAAAGGGAACCTGCAACAACTGCCAGTCACATACACATTCCCATAAGTAACCACTGTTTTCCAATGCAGCTTCAACAGCTTTCAGTACTGGCTTATGTCATGGTTTAACCCCAGCCAGCAACTAAGCACCACACAGCCACTCACTCACTCTCCCCTGATGGGATGGGGGAGAGAATCGGAAGGGTAAAATTAAGAAAACTTATGGGTTGAAATAAAAACAGTTTAATGATTGAAAAAAATATTAATAACAACAACAATAATAAATTGCAATGAAAAGGGAAGAGAGAGAGAGAGAGAGAGAGAACCCAGGAAAAACAAGTGATGCAGCTGCTCACCACCCACTGACCGATGCCCAGTCAGTTCCCCAGTCCCAGAGCAGTGATCGCTGCCCCCCGCAGCCAAATGCCCCCAGTTTATGTACTGAGCATGATGCCATAGGGTATGGAATAGCCCTTTGGGCAGTTTGGGTCAGCTGTCCTGGCTGTGCCCCCTCCCAGCTTCTTGTGCACCTCCTTTCTGGCAGAGCATGGGGAGCTGAAAAGTCCTTGATTAGTGCAAACACTGGTTAGCAACAACTAAAACATCAGTGTGTTATCACCTTATTCTCATGCTAAATCCAAAAGACAACACTGTGCCAGCTACTAGGAGGAAAATTAACTCTATCCCAACCAGAATCAGGACAGCTTATAAGTAGCTAGCATCTCCTTCCCTAACTAAGGCAAACCATAACCCACATAGCACTTCAGCTCTTCTGTGTGGATCCAATGATTTCCTTTCATCACCAGTATTTCCATATTCTTTAGCCCAAAAAAATATAGATAAATATTGAATGGGAAAAGAAAAATTTGTTACAGAAAAGAGATAGGCCCATATATAACCTCATTGACAAATGCTTGAATCATGCATGATTTGCAAATGATGTGCCCCTCCAAGACAGTCTTTGTTATAAAATGCACGCATGACAAAAGCAAAACCTCTCTCCTGTGACAAGGTTCACCAAGGCTTTCACTCAATTAAACAGGCATGGAAGAAGGTGATCAGCACCTTGTCCAGCACACATGAAGACTTGGTTTCAGTTTGCTTACATAAACCCTAAAGGACTGCAAGTCCCACAGGCAATGGGAAGTTCACAGGGTTTAAAAGACAGCCATGCAGGCAGGACATCAGTTACAGGATACTGTCAAAACTTGAGTAATAAGCTCCAGGAAGATGACAAGCTCAGAGGTATTAAGATGACAGTTTTAGACACTGCCATTATTCAAATAGCTTTCTGCCACTGAGGGAAATTTATTAGAACTTTCATTGTGATCGTAGCAATATGTAAATTGGACTGCTCAAATGAGGATATATGGTGACGATGTGTGGCATGAGTCACCAACTAAGAATTGGAAGTAGGGATGAAAAATATTATGCGGTTACTGTGGTCAGGCATTCTGAAGGCCTTGGTTTAACAGATTGAGCAAGATGTACTACATCAAAAAACCCTCTAGAATATAGTTGCTCAACAATAATAATAAAGTGTTTGTCTTAAGTACTGAACTATGGAATACAGTATATCAAAACCAGGTTATTACAGAGACACAAAAAGACAGGAAAAATAGATGAGTCTTATGGTCAAAATAATACAGGTTCTGCAAGCAGTAAAATTTATGAAAACTATCAGATTCATGTTCCTAAATGGTCAGTGTTTCATCTGTATTGCTGTTCAGATGTGAAAAGACATTTAAAAAGAGCAAACAATTATACATTTGGGAAAAACAGGCAGGCAATGTCAGCCAGCACAACACAGCCAGACAGAACATTGGGCTCCATTTATCTATTCTTTTAAAACTTTTTTTTTTTTTTAAGTCTTCTATGAGGAAAAAGAGCAGAGTTCTCTTACAAAGCAAGTGTGCTTCCATGTTACTAAGAGTTAAGATCTACAGCATGAAAAAGCATGTTTAATGTCCTTCAAATTTTAATGGGGATGCAATGCATAGAGTCACACCCATCCAGGGACCATCAGATCCTCTCCTGTTACTAGTCAGACACCTTAACAAACCTCTATTTTCATAAAATGCCAAGGATTTTTGCCTTCAGAACAGCCTCAAAATCAACTCTGATGCCTCATTCCTGTATCAGCATCAAACCTTACAGACAAGACAAGTGCTGAGCACCACTGTTGTACCTGTGTATGAACAGGAATCACACTGAACACAAGCTGCCACAAAGCTCCATGCTGAACTGGACAGATACTTAACTGCATAGGTACTTAAAGACATCCAACAGCCAGGCAACTGTAACCACAAGGAAAATGCATTGCAAAAATCCAGTGGGAATTGCAAAATGGATATTGTGCAGATTACAAAACACAGTTTATATCTTGCAGAAACAGTCACTTTGCAGGCAAGAACGAATCTTTAAAAAGTGGAAGAGGAATGCTGGAGTACTACCAAGTCACCTCAGTCAACAAAAGAACCACTAGATTTTAAGTTATAGTGAGAAAATACAGACACATCTCACCAGTTACTCCATGACTATGGCCATTTCTGCTGGATGCTTCCCTCATCATCTAGGTCACATTTCATCTGGCCACTTTCGATCCATGTATGTGTGTCAACACCACAAGGATCAAGCAGAACAAATCAAGTGGAGTTTTACAGCATCCAAATACACTGCTGTTCAGATCACTTCATAGCCTTGAGCAACAGGGATGCCAACATGGGTTTCTATCCCACCACAGGAGAGTTAATGCTCAAGGCAGGTGAACAATCACACAGAAACTTTCAAGTTCTCAAAGGATGAAAAACAGACATACTTAAGGGCATCTAACCTATCCTTGCCAGGACTTTCCTGTCACTGGCAACAAGATCAAGGCTGCAGGCTGAGAAGCAGCATTGACAACTGGGCTGTGTCCAGCAGACAAGGGCATATGCACCACAAACCTCTCTGACAAGCTTAGCATCCATATGGATCCACCACAGGAAGGGAGGAGCTTGAATAATCTACCTGCAGTGGCTCACTGAACAGCTATTCATGTAACTGGAAGTGACAATGACAGTTATGCAGTAAATAACAGCTATCTTTCCTTAAGATGAGAGGAACTAGATATCTTTTGGAGTAAAGCTGGTACTGCACTTTAAAATGCTGTGTCTAAACATAGAATGCTATTGAGACTTTTGAATTATTGTGCCACAAAGAAAATCTTCTATGTAACAGGGAAGTATTCATTTCAGTCTAACATTTTAAGCTGGAAAATAGGGGATATAGTTATAGCATCTGTGTATTCTTTGAACTGCAACTAGCAAATTCTGAAACCCGGTATCCAGTTACCTGGTATCTAGTTCCACCTTCCAGTAAGAGCAGAGGGCTTATTCTGGATACGTACCAGATTCAGTCTTCAATGGCTTTACACTCACAGAAGCATGAAAGAGCAGAAATAATATGGAAGGGCTCCCAAGAAAGATCAGGCAGGATCTGGTATGGCCCAGAAAGAGAGAAACTGCAGCCTTGCGGGGAGGGGGGAGGGGAGAAAATCAACCACAGGTAGGTATCCCTACAAAAAGGTGGAGACTTCAAGATGTAAATAACCACACTTTTGCAAATGGCTTTTAACTTTGTTCTCCTGCCTTAACAAAAAGGGTCCTTTTAAAGTACCTCACACAAAGCTGACTAAAAGAAAAGAAACTTTGTAGGATCTACTGCTGAAAACTGAAAGTAGACCATATGCCCTACTGACCACATAAGTCAAAATGAATCAATTACAGTAGTGAACTACCTTCCAGGTCTTATTCAGACAGGTGTAAGAGAATTTAATCCAGACTAGGATATAGTGATATAGAAAGCTATTCCTGGATTTGGTATTTTATAGTGACATTTGGCATAACTAACCTCAGCATGATGCAGGTTGAGAAAGTAACTATGAACAAGTTCCCTGAGGGCCATATTCACACAGCCTAAATTACTCTCAAGTCCCTGCACTTTGTATTTTCTAAAAGTGGACCATGGTTTAATAACATATTTCAGTCCCATGAGTTGGTTTTTTTTTCAGTAGTTGCTCCATCAGTGGCTCTTACCACGGACAGAACACAAGGAACTTAAGTGATTTTAATCCATCTCTTAATGAAGTTACACAATGGGACTTCTGGGATCATCTTCTAAACACAATGGGCAATGACTACTACTGCGCTACTGCCTACCTGCCTTTCTGCAGACTTCAAAAAATGCCTTTTTTTTTAAATGATTTCTCTGAATCCCCATCATCAAAAAGAAAAAAGCATAAATGCATATTCTCTTTAGAACACAATTAAGCAGAGCCTGTACCCTCTCAATGCTGAGATCTCAGCAGCAAATTTCCACAAGTATCACAGCAGAGTCTTATCTGTTGCATCCTAGAACTGAATGGGGGTAAAAACAATAATAAGCAGCACCTTCAACTGCAGTCAACAGCACATTCCAAGATCGCAAGTTGCTACTGTGTATGAAGAAGGATCTGAAATGCAAATGATCAAGAGGCCGTTAGAAACATTAAAGATTTAGCAGATGTATGTTCATCCTGGTTTTATTGGGGGGGCATAGAGTTATTAATTCCAAAGAGGTAGATAATGAAATACAGTTACCATATTCAACCTTTCACAGAATAGTTATGTGTCTCATTAAAAGCTTACTTACTGTCCAATCTTTAGTGTTTCATGTGCACAAAAAATATTAAAAAATAAATAGTCCCCATTCAGCTCTAACTTTAATGACTGTTATTTACATCAATAATTTTGCTTATAGGATGAAAAGCTACCCCAGAGTTGTCTCACTACAGACTAACTTTCAGATGACTTTCCATTCAACTTGGACTGGCCATACACTCTCCTCAGATGGAAAGAGCCTCCAAGATTCTTTTCCTGCATGCACTAGAATAGCATCAGGACTGAACATGGTGATCTTGCAATACAAATTTTGCAATTTGAATTCTCTAAAGCAAAAAAGGATCTAAACCTATTCCTCTTCAAAGGGCATTCCTGACATTTACTGCTGCAAAGACATAAAAATAATCCTTATTCATAAAGCCATCCAATAAATATCTATGCATAATGTGTGAACAACTGGAAGAATTTTCTTGGGATTCCTTTAGTTTCCATATCTAGTCACCTTTATGATCAGAGTCATAAAGGTTAAAACCCCTACTTTTCAACTAAAATTGGACCTAGAAGCTTCTATTTTCAGTCTGCAGGCTTTGGGACTATGTTATTGTCACAGTCACATTATGTTATTTCCACCAAAACAGCTGGAGGTTTCCACTGTAGGAAGCAATTACTATGAAAAGTGTCAATGTGTCATTCTCTCCAAGTCAAATGTTTAACTTCAGGTTATAGCATTTGACAAGTATCCAGCTCTTAGTCTCCACCAAGAAAAAAGGAAAAAGGAGAGAAAGCACAAGTGCGAGTCACAAGAGAAAAGAGTTTACCCACTGCTATGCAAGCAGATTTTGACATTGCTGACTGATGCCGCAGTTGTGGTACATTTCTAGAGTTTAATTGCTTTGGTGGAAGGCAGGCTTAGGTCTGTATGCATGAATGAACACACTGTTTGCCTTGACCCGACAATGCATATACAAAAAGTGTCATTCTAAAACAACATGCTAAATAATTACATGTTCAATAAGTGGTGCAAGCATTTTAGGAGGCGATAGTCACAATTCATGGAGAGGACAAGAGAAAATGTCCTGCCTGTCAAATGCACAACAGAGAAACAGAGTTATTCTGTGATACCTTCCAGGCCTAAAAGGCTCAAGTTAACCACAGTGCTAGGTACAAAAGACCACACACATGCCTGAAGCTTCCTGGCACAGTGTCTTCCCAGGATATGTCCACACAGAGAAACAAAGGTGTGGCTGTAATCTCAAGCAGGTCTATCTGTTAGCATATGCTGTGTCTACTAGCTTAACCCATCTAGTCTGGGCAGTTGCATTAGTAAATAATAAAGCACAAAACTAGATAATAACAAGCCAGCAACCTGGCTACATATTCCCAAAAGCAAGCAGAAGTGCCCTCCTCTACATCCTTCCCACATTTGCTGACTAGTAGGCACATTCAGCTCTCTCCAGTGTGCCAGAGCACACTGCAGTCTGACCCTCCTTCAAAGACAGACATAATCTTAATGCCTTTTCCTCCAGAGAAAGCAGGCCAGCCATCTCTCTGTGACCAAGGAAGCCTCAGCTTACGCCAAAGTCAGTACATCCAAATGAAGAGTTCACTGGTTCAGTCTCAAACTATTGATTCAGACCACCCACACAGGTCCTGGCCCAAAACACAAAAGTTCTGTAGATGACCTTCCTTTCAGGAACCTGCACAAGTCGGACTGCCTATGAAAGAATGAAGCCCATAGGTAGCAAAAACCACTCCAACAGCTTGGAGTGCCAATCTCTCTTTCTCCCATTACACTTTGGCACCACAAGAACCATGCTATTAATTTTGAAGCTAACAATTTGTGATAGTATTTGGAAGGAAGGCAAAAAAAAAGGGTAGTGGGGGGGAACTTTACGAAAAAGTGCTTCAATACTTTTAAGCTGGAGTCAAGACAAGAGAGTGATACAAAACGTATGAGATCCTGAATCCCAGTTCTGCTTAGAGCAGGAGTCTCCGGTTAGTACAGTATATTTTCCAGCTACTCATGGTATATTAAATTAATGGAAACTCTGAGCTTTAGCGTATGTTTAATAGCTGCAGTCTGGTTTTTTTGCACTGTGATACAACTTTCTTACTTCGTATACAAAAAACTCCACATATGGATGCATTTATGTTTGTCAAAAATACCCATGCAGGCTTTGGTATTACTCAACAACACATATTGTTCATGGTCAAACAGTGCTTTAGGCTGTATTACACAACACAGAAGTAAGCTGGTAAAAAGTGTCTCAGTTCCTCAGAACCTAGCAAAATCTTTTTTTTTTTTTTAACAAAAAAATTTAAAAAAATCAATCATCAGTCAGGAGAAAGATGTTCTTCCACAATCAGCCCGAGTCCAATAAGTCTTTGCTCCTCCCACAGTAGGGCCAAAACATTGTCCTATAACCCAGACCTCTCACACACTCACACAGTTGTAGAGGGCTGTGGGACACAGCAGGACAAGGGGGAATTTTTCAGCTGTGTTTCAGTCTACAAAGTGTCACTAACTAATCCAGGCACATTTGGCTAACCCTTGGTAACAAGGCTCAAGGAAAGAAACCCAAGGTCTAATCCTCAATATGTGCCACCCAGAAGGATGAAGCAACATCATTTGCACATTTGGATGGTGCTATATACTGAAATACAGCAAGAATTAAATGTTCTTGCCAGTGCACCAAAAAAACTTTGGAAATATAATTGCTTACTCGGAAAGTTCATCAGACAGATACAGGGAAATCACAGATGCTTTTTAAGTCATGGCATGCTGTTGCACAGACACTGTGTGGATGCCTCTGAAACAGGTATCTCCATAAACCATACTAAACTTGTGTTCCCAAAAGCCCGTATCATTGGGCAGTTACATGTTGCACAGTCAGCCACAGGAACATCATCCTGTTTTCCTCCCATGACACACACAACTGAAGCAAAACACTGTACCAGAACACAAGACAACAGCAGCATGCAAAGGGAAAAGCAGTTCTGCAGACAGAATGTGGAATTTCTCAACACACAGCTTTCTCCTGTGAGCCAAGAGTGACATCTGTCGGGACTCGGACTGCTGCACATGGGGCTTTCTTCATCTGAAGGAGTGAGATGAGCCCAGCCCTGAGACCCCTCACTGCACTGACTACCAACACACAGAAGGCTGTGATCTGGACAGCCCTTTGTGCAAACACACACAATTACCAACGCTCCAGAGGGGTCCCCACACACTCAAGAGGCTTCTAGACAAACTGTTGGCACATCATACCAAAACTGCAGCAGAAAAGCAGCAGTTATGCTTGTGTCAGGAAGAAAGGATAACTGTCCATTTAAGAGTGGTGAAGGAGGCAAAAAGCAGTAATGTGAAAGGGCAAAAGCATTCACTGTAATCCTTTCCAGCTCTGTCCCACAGTACTTACAAGGACAGTGATACCACCCTAGAAGTGGAACAGAGAACATGACCACAAGGAAGAAAGATGAAACAAGATGAAACAAGAAAAAATTGTACCATAATAGCTTCAAACATTGCCATCTTAGCAAGACAGACAAAGATAGATGCCTCATATCTGGGATTTAGACCCAATACTGGATTGCAGCTTGGGAAAAAAACAATATGCAATGTTCTTGCAATCAGGTGCACACCACCTACCTGCCCAAATTTGCCAAGAGGATACAAAATTTTTCAAAGACAGGGGCTTGCACCACAGTGTCTAATGGCTGACTGTGAACAAGTTTCATCACTCTAGTACTTCTTTCACCTTCTGCATATAATATGCAGATATTTTTAAAGCAAGTAATCCCAGATCTACTCATGAGAGGACTGCAAATACTATCTTTGAATGACTGAAAGCCTATTTTCTATGAAATTATAATTTTGGAACAGATATTTTACAGTATTGACAAATTCAGGAAGGGAGCCATGATGGAAATGATTAATGAGTAGTTAGCAGCAAAGGTCAACGCAAGGCATCGGGGCAGGAGAACAATTCCACAATGACACAGATCTGGCATTCACACACCAAGTCTAAATTTCTGCACATGTCAGCTGAAAACGATGGTTTTTATGGCCAACATGGTGCCACTGCTGAGCAAAGACTACAAGATGTCAATATCCAGATCTGTTCTGAAAAAGATCTCTAGAAAGCTCAGCAGAGAAAAAAAAATCCCTTTATGCAGTGAGTCACAGAGAATTGGATCTATAGCATAGCATGATCGGGTATTCCTTATACTTAGATCTCAGGCTGAGCTATCTTTACAGTGTCGCTGCTGTGCAGCTCTATGGGCCCTGTAGGCAGCACAGGTTTTGCACTGACAGTAGGGTTGGTGAGTACATTTTAACTAATCCTAGAAACTCACTCCCAGTCATTTTCCTACAGCACCAACCCCAAATGATTCAGTTCTCTGTTTTTGAGGTAGGAGGCTCCAGATTGAGACTCAGGTCACAAGCGTTTCCCATTCTGCCCCACCCAACCCAGCCTTGGACCTCAGGGAAAAAATAGGAAGAATGAGTGGGGGCCCAAAGGGGAGATGAAGTTATCGCCAAGAAAAAAAAAATAAAAATTCTCAACTTTGCATTCTGCAGCTCTAACTTCATCTCTGTTCAACTGCAGGAGAGTGAATGCAAACTAATAGAGCATTACTGCCACCTTGTGCTACATGAAATCACTACAATCAAGGGTTTTCTTTTTGCCTTCCTTTTTTTTTTAACCACACAACCAGAAACAATACTTGTGTTAGCATGTTCAGAACAGAGGGTGAGCAAAATGCTCCCGTCTCACCCTGCAAAGGGCCTGCCATTGCTTTCCAGCTGAGTGCCGGGGCCAGAGAGTGCAGCTGGCTCTGCTCGCTCCCAAGGCCGGGGGCACGGCCCCCCCACGGCCCCCCAGCCAGAGCAGCAGGGCCCAGGGCTCCCAGGGGCCTCTTCAGCCAAGCACAGCCACAGAGATAAGGTCTCAAGGTGCCAGCTCTCCCCAGTCCCCTTTAACCAACAGGCACCAAGGATTTGGCACCTTTGTTACCACTATTCGGTGGTGTAAATCACCCATGCCTTTTATTTGTGAAATGAAGCTCATCATAAATACTTAAAATGTGGTATGGCTTTCATTGTCCTGCACAGGGGAGGCAAACAGCCTATATAATCACTTTTCATTGACAGTAATCAGAAGTTTTGATTCTGCCTGAAACTAAACCAACCAACTAGACACCAGAGCTTACTTTACAAGGACTGCTAGTCTGGCAAGGTTGGTGTTTGTTTCCATGCTTAAGCACAGTTTGAATAAAGTCATATTCTTATGGAGGGATTTTTGCTGCATCGATTTCCCAGAAAGGTGTTTAAAGGGGACTGCCTGATACTCCAGATCTTCGGCAGTCGCATACAGATCCTTTACTGAGCAGTCCCATACAATTTATTACAGATGAAATTGAACAGTTTCTTCATAAGTGACATACAAAAGCCTATAAAACAGTAATAGAAAATGATAGATATGCTACAGCATGTTTGAACAATCCCTGAAAGCTTAACAGAGGACGATTAGAAAATTCTGAACGAGAGAACAGTTTTTCCACAAGACCACACTCTTGAAGAAAGAATATCTGAACACAACATCAATGCATTTTAATTGAACCGTTTGTCTCATTGATATTTTTCACTGTTTTTTTTTTTTAAATTGTGTTTGTAATCTACTTTTGTCCCTTGTTTCCAAGATCTATTTTGACTAAAAACTAATTTAAAAATACATAATTGTGATTGTTCTCCCACAGCAGCTTAGCATTAATGCAAAAATCGTCTCTTTGTCCAAAAAAACCCAAAATACTGTCACATATTTTAAATCTTAGTTTAAACAAATACTGTCACAGAGACAGAAAGAAAAGCAACTGGTGAACCAGAAAATAAAGGAGACTTTCTCAGAGAGACATGGGACTTCATTTCTGAACCACCCCAGAGGCCTGGTACAGGAGGGTCTCCAGATTGTCTTGACTCTAAGCAGGTATTGGAAAGCATCTTCAAAAGCTAACTTTATGGCTATCTTCTGTGGTTCTTGCACCAGAAAATCTTCCACTATCAGAAAAGAAACCCTGAAGGCTCCTCTGCCCATTGCCACTGGAAGCTTCACAGAATTGGAAGTCTCCTAATATAAAATGCTGTTTGTCTTATCTAACCAAAGGACTGGCTCTAGACAGATTTCTTCCTTATCCAAACCAATTCCTGGGCTGCTCTGCTGCTTATTCTTTCATATACTATGAAAAAAATCTAAATCTAGAAACTGTTACAGAATTAATTGTTTGATGTTTTCCTTCCCTCTATTCCCCTTCCTTGTTCTGTGCTAGACATATGTTCAGCAAGACATCATGTATGTAACAAAGATCTGTACAAAACAGTAGTTTTACTTCAGTTTTGTTACTTCTAACTTTTTACCTGTTCTGCTAATTCATCATTGGTTTTTCTATTCCTATCCCAAACCACGCACATCAGCATTGTCTCCCCCCCAACCCAACATGCTAATTCTGTACTTCAGAAAAAACAGCATTTAGGCATGTGAAATTGGGCAAAATTAATTGGGGTGGACTGACTAGGGAGGTTCTCATTCTAGTCCCTGCTCAGCCTTGTTTGAAATCATGCAAGATGAAAAAATTCTGCTTTGAATTAAGTGAGAGCAGGAACTAAACATTAAGCATCCCACACCCCAGTCAGTCATACTGTGGCTACAAACTACAACCAAAGAGACACACATGTGCATGCCTCTCCAATGCAAATCCATTTTCACAAAACCTTTTCCAAAGCAGCATGAAAAATGCAAAGCTTCATTCTGCTCCAGCAAGACTTTGCCTCAAATGACCAAGGTACCCAAATGCTGTTAAAATGTTTCCAGTCATAGAAGACCTTTAACGTTTTGTTCACATATATAATAATATATATAATATATAAAAATAGTTCACATATATAATATAAACACATATATAATTTTTTTTTTATTCCTAATTGGGACTAGCAATAGGATAAGGTTAGAGTTCAGGCTAGCGAGTTGCGCAAGGTAAGTGAATAGCTGTTCTGCCTTTCTTTTCCCTATGCAATGCCACAGCTCTGCTGAAGAGACAGGCAGCCATTTTGCATTCACTTCAATTAAAGGCAGTCACCAGCGTGACTCTTCTACAGCATGCTCACTGACAAAGATCCCGCAGTTGTTTCCAGTCCAGAAGAAGTAATTCTGACAGAGCCTACAGACGGCCTTTGTGTATGGAGAAAAACACAGCATTACTGTTCATGTCCATCCTCTAGTGAACACGCAAAGCATATGTGTTGTGACAGCCACCCACGACAGGAGCTTGGCTCTTTCACTGAAGCTGTCGGTACTCATTGTTTAGCTCTGGAGTCCTCCAGTTCAGTCCTGGAGCATGAGCCAAAACTGTGGCTGCAACACAGACATTGTAGAAACACCAGCAGATAGTCAATGGTCTGAAAAACTAATGCCTAACTCAGACATACCCAGGGAAGACACAGTGGTTGGACTTCTCCAGCATATGCTACAGTGCAACTTTTGAGAAAGGAATTAAATTTTATCCTTGCCAGCTGCAGAGGAGCAACTCTGACAAAGTGGTGACACCTCTGACACAGCTGCCTTCTATGTGACACATAATTGTGCTGTATTACAAGCTCCAGCTAATCTTTCTCATTATGGACTTCAATTTTATAATGTAACTACATAGGTCCTATTCAGAAAGGTCATTCTCAGCTTAAATAAAACATTTGTCTCCTAAAACAGGATAGGAGTAATGAATATTATTTTAGTTATGGATTAAGTGTGTTAATAGAATACTTCACCGTAATCCTGTTTTCTGAGCAGCATGGCTACTTACAACCTCAAAATGAACTGTGTAATGAGAGTGATTTCATACAGCATCAGGCTTCTACAGGTTTTATGCAAACATCACAGATGTTGCAGTTAACATCCACAACTGATGATCTGATTAAGCCTGCTCTGAGTGGTTCTGGAACATACTATGAATTAATTACCATCAGAAGGGTGAAGGGTTGAAGGTGGTTAGAATTTAAATTTGTCATGTTTATACAAATAAATCAGAGGTAAATTAATACATTGAAATACTTTAGTGTTCAAAAATAGATTTGTTTCTGTAGAAAATAAATAAAATTCTGGATACAAAGAAGTAAGCTCTAACGTACATGATACAGATTTTCATTGCAAGAAGACAACGTCCACTGTTCAGTTCCAGTTACTGTCATAAATTCATGAACAACTACTTGAACACAATCCTTAAATCCTGTTCAGTGGTATCATGGGATACAGGAGCACACACTGTACCAGTTGGTGTTACTGGGTACAACTGGGGAAAGGGGCTCAAGTCTGTACAGCTTTCCTTGGTATGAATTGCCCCCAAATGACATGGGTCATGCTGTGATCCTTGTAACTGTAATGTACCACTCCAACCACTTCTGTCACAGAGAAATGGTGAAAAACTGTCCATCCCAAAGCATGAAGAGAGATAAATAAACTGTATCCATTAAGTGATACCAGTTGACATAGAGGTTACAGGGCAGTCACATTTGCTTCTGTCAAGCTGGATTCCCTTGAGTTTCAGCCAGCAGCTCGGAGCTAAAGCCACCCTCATACAGTGAGTGTGGGGAGGCAGTTTAGTGTGAGGCTGGGTCTTAGCCCTAGGCACTGGAAATCCTCCTATTAGAAGTGAAGAACTGAATCCAGATTTTCTAACAGAAGTGTGTTGAACTAAGAGGCCACCGTGCTTTTCTAGCAAACCTACTTCCTCACACCATCAAACTTGGAACTAAAAATACCATGAAGAAACTATGGCTTTCTGGACCATGGTCTTGCATATTGTAGTTTGGGTAGATCCCCGTAACAGCTGCCAGGCTGCCATTCTCTACACAGAATAAAACACATGAATGAAGCTGGTCAGGGCATCTGTGGTAGCTATACTTCCAGCTACTATAAAATCCAATGGTTTTCCAGTATGCTCCATCCTCAGCAGAGAAGGGAACTGCTAAACTCTGGGATACAGGAGGGCCCCAAATGCATGTTCAAATGTAAACTGTTTTTAAAAGGTCTGATTTGTGGCAGTCTGTGACTGGCTTAGCTTGGCTTTGTTGTTTAAAAGTGCTGAGTTTAGCCTACACTATGCACTGCAGCATTGCCTGGAAACCCTAGAGCTAGAACAGGTACTTGGGTCAGGGCAGTCCCACTCAGACAGCAGCTCTGCTAAAGCCATTACCACACAGCACCCACACTGATGAGCTTCCTGCCCCACGACCAGTGCAGATACCACCAAGGAACAGCTCTGCACTGGCTAGGCATAGTGTGGTTGCGGAGAATAATGCAATCATGTGAGAGTTTTTAGGCAAAGTTTTTTTTAAATGCACTGCTCAGCCCAGCCTTCCATCATCTGTGTTGTGCTCCACTGCAAGTCCCCTGCTATTTAATTCAGAGCAAAGAGAACCAGCTACAGATAGATAACAACAAGGAATGATTTACTGTTCCCATTTTATATTCAGCCTAAGTTAACAGCGAATACACAAACACAGCAGGATCATGCACTCAGGTGCCATTCTTCCATGGGCAACCTCTTCATTTCGTAACCGGATTAATGTCCGACTGTCCTCATCTAAACATGCAGAAACAACCAGCAAGAGAGCTACAGTTTCAATGCAGTCTCCTAGCCCTACACTGAGGCTATCAAACAATCTGCTAGAAGAGAATAGAACCTGCAGAAAAATAAATTACATTCCAAAAGGAGAAAATCAAATACAATACACTCTAGAGCAGTTCCTTGCAGCACCAGAATGCGTTTGCTTCAGCAGGAGTTTAAAAGCCTCACCTCAAAAGCTATTTTCATCTTTCAGAAAATGCATTAAAAAAAAAAAAAAAGGATACACCAATAAAGCCTACATAGCAGTCCACCCCTTCTCTCATTCCACAGCTCCACACATAGGCTTAAAACCCTGCTCCCAATCCCACACACTGTCCCACAGCCTGTTTTCCTTTAAACCCCACATGCATGGTATTTGCCAGGCATCCTTCTGTCAGCACTTCCACTGGGATGATAAACCTAGCAACTCAAGCTTGCTAAAACCATGCCTGAACATAAGCTGCAAACTGTTATTGAACTACTAGGACACTAAGGGGGTATCTGCATGTCACCAGGTAAGTTCATCCCAGTTTTGACTCCTGCAATAAGCACAGCTGCTCCACATGAAGACCCCCATCCCTGCCCCAACCTGCATCACCTGGGGTCACACAGGTGGCATCCAGTGGCATCCACAAACAAAGGCTTAAAACCTTTCATTTCTGACCTACCCTAAAGTCAGACATATACAATAAAATTTCACTTAAGCTTTTCCTCCAGCTGCAGCTATTTGAGAAGCAAAGTAGAACATTAATCTAGCAAGTTCAGACCTGCTTTCAAATACATTTTCCTTCACACTTCAGTCCTTACAGTCTTGGCTAATAACACTCCTACACCAGCAATTTTCATCCTGTGGTTCACACTCCTCTGGGGGGCAAGGAGAAGGACCACAAACTATTCAGGAGTCATCCACAAAAGGCATCTAAGAAAATAAGGTTGATGCATATAATAGCCTGCATATGAACCCATAAAAAATTTCACTCAAGTCCCTTGAAATTTGGAGGGGAGGCTCCAAGAGCTGAGACTGAAAAGTACTGTCCACCATGATATTCCAATGTCATTAGAGAAATCACTGATTTAAGACTAAAAAAAAAATCCAAGTTACTTTACCAGCTCTGTCCCTCCAGCATAGTAATAGGCAGGACTTGTCACTGTTCTATGCCTCAGTTTCTCCACCTATAAAATAAGGGGGAAATTATTGCATCTGTTTTTTAAGATTTAAGACCTACCTGGGAATAAATGTTATTTAAAAGGTACGTGTTGCTACTGCTCTGCTTCTGAAGTTCACCTCCATAAACTTCTGCTCAGTAAGTCAGTATGCCCCGAGTCTCCTGTAATCAATCTCTGGGTGTCAGCACTGGATGCCACAGATCTATAAGCTGACCTGTTTGATTACATATAAACAATGCTTGTTGAGTTGCTTTGGTGTTTACACATTGGGAAGGGGGGAACACCACAATATACTGTAAATATTAATGTAGCTGGGGACAGTTACACTATTCTGAGTCTTATGTTTGCAAACAATTGACACACAAATCCCAGAAAACAGGATCACATAAAAATAGAGCAGGAACAGAATGCAAAAAGCATTGGTCAGAGAAGCAGGATAAGCCATGCTGCCATTATAACACCATTAAGACAAAACTTTCCTAGTACAACTATTCAGTCAACACAGTGACAGAAAGAGAAGATTTCACATAACCTGCATGTTAACAGAAGTAGTTCTGTTGCTACCAGCTGTTAGGCAGAGCTTGATAATGATCTAATTCCTACATAACTTCAAGGATGCCCTGTTAGTTCAAACCTTGAAGGATGTTGTTTCTTTAAGTAAATTTGCTAATTTGTTATTAATCGTGCATAAGGTTTTGTATAAGGACCAACAAGCCTTTGTGCTACCTACTGTCTAAACACAAATATGTAAAGATTACCCTGTTCCAGGAAGCATACAATCATTGTTTTAATAATAATATATATATATTTGAGATCTCATACACAATTCTCCCATGTTATGTGACCTGGCCTTCACATGGCTTTGTTTTAAAAGCTTCATCTGAATTCTGACTGCTTCCTGGAGGAATCCCATGGAAGAGCTTTTGTATGTGCTTATCATTTTTAAAAATGCATGACTTCATCAGGAGCAGTCTCAGTTCTGCTCTATAGAAGTGTGACCCAAAACCTGTTAAAAAAATCAGTGGGAACTGCCTGCTAGGTAGCCTGGGCTTTGAAAAGCCCTTGTATCTCCCTGATGAATCATCTAACCTTTGTTATGTTTTGCACTAATTTGTACAGCAAATGAATCCTCCTGCCACTCTCCATCCCTTATATTATGTTTCTTCAATTTCTACCTTCCTAGAAGCTTCTGTTTTGCTTTAAAATATAAATGTAAAATCTGTTTTGACTGCATTCTCCTTTACTAACATCACAGAAACCAAGGAAACTGGATAGGCTATCAGCACCAATTAGGACTATGTCCTTCCTCTACCCTTTGTCTCAGCTGCTACTTCCCACAGTGCAAGCAGTTCATTCCCAGGCTTGCGCAAACATGCATGGTTTCAACATAGAAAGCTTTAGCTGAGCCTCTCAGAGGAAACAGGACACATGTCACAAATTGCCTCAACTACAAAGAGCCCAACTCATGTGTATCACTCACTCCACAGAGAGTGTCTGCCTGAGTTTGCTGGGTGTATCTCTACACAGAGACAAACCCAGCAGGATTCTTTCAGACAGAAACATGTATCCTTAGCAAAACACTGAACGATGGAGGAGAAAGAGGAAGCGCACCAAGAAAAAACTTTTAAAACAGTGAGGCTACAACCCTCATCCTAAACGTTTAGGTTAACTTTAGCATGCTGAGCAAGATCTACAGTGGTACAGTGCCCTAGCTTTAGAAATAATATAACACAGCTGTGAACAGGGCTACGAAGATGCTTATGCTGTTCATACTACTCTCTTAAGGGAAACAATTAGGAAAAATTTTACTATTTGAAAAACAGCAGGCCTGTTATACTGTGCCCAGGGAATGTTTGCACTTAAGTCTTGCATTTGTTTTCACCCTGCAGCAGAATGAGTACTTAAAGTTTCAAGCACTTCATTCAACACAGAAATTATAAGCCGACTTCTTTCAAAGGCGGAATAGTCTGAAGGCCTTCACCTGGCCGCAGTATTGCAAAACCTACCACATTATGCAAAACGGGTTAGTGCCTGAGCAGCATGCTGTTACCTCTGAACATCACTTTCCCCACAAGTGATGTAGCTAGGTATTCAGGGTCAGCATATTTGAAACATAAAGCATTAATGTCACCCTGGGAAAAGACCACGCTGATCATGGTGGACCGACCCTCCACCTGAATCACACCCTTGGAAAGCTATATTGATTAAAGTCAAGAGTTGACCTGCAAGCACATCTCCCTCCTCCTCAGACTTCCACCTTCTTAGGAATTAGGTATGTATACTTTACCAACAAACACCAAGCTATGGCTCAGTCAACCACATAGGTCTTCTTGCCATTAATGAGAATTGCTTTCACACACAAATGCCTTGAGGATGAAATCCTAATGGTAACTTGTGGGTGAAGTAACTACTATAGGCTTCTTAGAACCATATATAAATCTTCAATTTAAAAAACAAATTACTAAAGTGCACAGTGTTATCTTTTTGCCTCTGGACAAAGGAAAGATAATCAAGGAAGAGGAAGGCAAAATTGCTCCATACTTGCATTTTACTCATTTTGATCATTTGCACTTCATGGTAAATCAGTTCGTGCTGATCCCATGAGTGTTTAGGAGTTCACATTTCCTTTCATCTAGTGATCAAATTCTTATCTAATTGTCCTGTACTGCCATCTCTCTCTGAAGCAGTGTTCCTCGGGGATGGCTCCAGGATTCTCAGGCTGTAACTATCTAGCACAAGAGGTTTGTTTTAGGTTTGATTTTTTTTTTAAATACATCTTTGAAGAATTAAAGCTGAACATTTCACACACAGCACCAATATGAATTCTATCTTTAAAATAACCCAAATGAGTTAAACTTGGGCAGCCAAACATTCTTATTCAGCAAGCTTT
>VZTL01006991.1:0-10279 GCA_013400535.1 Scopus umbretta
TATTTTAAGTATATTTTATACATATGCATACTATTTTATGCTTACTTATATATATAAAAAGTATAAATGTACATTATAAAAATATATGTATATAACTTCATATGCAGGTCAATGTCCTTTATTTTAATACTGCATTATAATTTGTTAGTAGTTTATTACTGGCAGTATCTCCAATAATAGGCATTATCAAAGAAAATGCCTACTTTTAAAAAAAGAAAGATTAAGAAAAAAAAATTACTCCTGGAAACACTGGTTTCCTTCATTTCATGTAAATTTTTCAGCTATGCTAGAGCAGGTCTCTGCAGTTTCTGGAGAGAGACGAAGGAGTTTCTCTGCTGATTTGGCAAAGGAGCAGGGAAGGTATCAGTGCTGATAAGACACTATTTATTAGCTACATCTGCCATAACTGCTTTTTATAGACTCCATCAGCGCAAGACAGTCACTCTTGAAATTTCTCCTACCCCGAAAGGGACACAAACCTTGAGAAGCTACTTTAAATCCTGTTTGGTGTTTAAAGCTGACAAGACTTTCTCTTGTCTTTCAGTTCATAGTGTAATAAAAACCTTCAGGAGTAACAGTAAGGAGGTACAGTATTCTGAATAGTACGGAGACATGTATTCTGAATGAACATTTCACACAGTTTTGTCTGCCATCTACCCCTGATTATTTTAGCTAGTGTCTTTCTGGAATACCATTCGAACAAAATGAAGCCTACCTATGTTAAGTAACCTTATTATAAGAATAGTAAAAAGAAAATTAGACAACACTGCAATGTATCAAAATTTACTGAAAAATAAAGTTCATTTGGGCAACTTTGTGAGACAATATAATACTATTACCAAGTTCATTTCACCATGGCGAGCAATACCACAGGACAGAACTTTTCACTTTTCTCCTTGGCAAGATTTCACATTGGCATGCACATGCAGTCAAGTTCAAATCCCGGCCTGACTTGGCAGCACGCAGGAGATGGACTGAACAGCCCTAATGCTATTGTTACAGCTATCGCCAGTGAAGTCAATGTAAGTTTCTTCACAGCACAAATTAAACTAGATTCCGAGTTACTACTACTTTTTCTGGCTACCTTTTGTTTCCAAGATGCTGACCCGCTTGTTAGGAATAGCCATATTTAGTCAGCCACAGTCTTTACACAAAGGTCTGCAAGGAAGTGCAATACAGAGCTCTCACGCTAATCCGGCAAACACATGAGAAAAACAGTACAAAACAGCATCAACAGGAGAATAGATGCTACTGCTTGTACACAACAGATCATTTCTTACAAAAAAAAAAGGCTAATTATCACTATGTTCAAAGTTCTTAGGGAAAAAAAGAACTACCACAGCTTCCATTTAAGAAAGCAGAGAAAAAAGAAACATTACAATATTTATTTCAAAACCATCTAGAGTATTTACTGGAGGAAAAGTCTTATATCCCCAGTAAATAACTACTAGTTTCTTCTTCTGGGATCTTTGTTAAAAATCAGAATATTATTTTGTGCAATTCCTTCTATTCAAAAGAATAGGTTTTTGATTTTCAGGCAAGCTATTTTCTTATCTGTTTATGTTTGTCCACTAACATAAACAGCCAAACACTCTCAAACACTAACCTTTTACTACACTGTAATTAAAACAGTAGCTAAAAACACAACAAAACCATGCAGCTTAACTCACCCCATCTGTCCACATGTATCAAAGTGCCTAGAAAGAATGTTAGATTTTATTTAATCACTGAAGTCATATAGCAAGAGTAAATTCAAGTAAAAGGTGACAGATCAGATGAAAGAGAGTTACATTTCAACCTCGACCCCTAAGATTACATTTGACATCATGTTGTTTTAGTATCAATGAAGACACCTGCACAAAGAATCTCCATGCACACAGAGAAGGGAATAAACATAAATATTTTCAAAGCCAAAAACTTCAGGATATAAATATCTCACATTCAAAAAGCTGAAAAGGATACTGTATATTTGAAGTTGAGAAACAAATGCACACCCATAAGCAATATTTAAGTCTATAATTAATTATAACACCATGGTCCTACAGATTCCATACTCTCTATACCACATTCTATTTTAGGCACACAACATGACAATGTCTGTATGTCACTAATGCTGAGAATGATGTTTGTGATATATTTAATATCTCAGTTATTGATTTAGACTGCTTGGTGGATACCTGATATATACAGTATTTCCATAACACAGTGAAATACAGAATTAAACAAGAGGTAGCTAAGGTTACCCTGGTTGGCTGCACAAGAGGAACAGTTTTGGAAAGACTTAAGTATATTTAAGGAAAAGAAAAAAGATTAGGGTAGGCTGAGCTGGCAATCTAATTCCAAAATGCTCTTCTTGCAGGGGAGATTCATATTTATTGATGCTTAAAAACAGGAGGAATGTTGTTTTAAAACGCATCTTTTTAACACATACTATTTTCATGTATTTTGGGACTATTAAATGAAACTCATTCATTTGCAGTGAATTAGGAGGCAACAATGTTACCAAGGCATTTAAATGCACAGAATCAAACCAATTATATTGTAGTACTTCAGTTTACTTCTAGATGCATGGTAAAGAAAAAACTTAATAGGAATATATTCGCACAATACACCAGAGTTAGAAGGCACATGCATGAACTGTGTTACACTCTTATGAGCCATACACTATCGATATCCCAGTCACAAAATAAAAAATTGACTACTGATTTCCTGTTCAAAAATAGGAAGTATTTAATGCATTTACTGACAAAGTTGACTGCCTTGCCATGATCTAAGGCAACATTTTTTTTTTTTAGTATTTATCGAGACAGTAGATATAGCAGTAAAGGTACAGTGGAAAGGAAAACACGAAGTTGGTAGAGGAATGCTACCACATGGTGACGAGAGCACTGCCTGCAGCTCACTGTACCTCAACAACAAGCCTCTCCTGCACTGGGCACTCCTGTACCGAAACGCCGTGGGTTCTCAAAGCATCTTGAATCAAACTGTGGCCCCTGCCTCCAAGGCTGCCAGTTTTGCAAATTCTTCAGCTGGAAGAAGATTTAAGGGCACCATCTTCCAGATGGTTCAAGGACCCAACTTGAAGATGCAGTAAGGAATCCTCCAACACATTTCCAACCGTGCTACAACCAGAACAGAAATCTAACGCTGTGCAGGGAACCAACTGCCTGGCTCCGTGCGCTGTGTCCCGGTCCACTCCGTACAGCATGATACATTCCATCATGCAGAGAGAACAACGGTCAGCAGCAAAATCAAAAGCAAAAAACTGGAAGGTCTACATTTCAAGGAAGGGACAAGGTAAAGCAGGGAAGAGTTGTTTGAGGTTTTTTTAAATTATAATCCTTACTTAAAGATGCTCCAACCCACAACAGCAATGGTAATTTTAATGATTTTTACATGGCCTTGTTTTATTACATAGATCTTAAGTATTAATGATCCGACCACATGGTCAGGTTTGCACCAGCTGAATTCAAATATGAAGCTTCTCTGAGGTCTGCAAGCTATCACTGAGTAGCACGTTTGATGTGGATTAAAAACATTTGCATTAAGTTTCAAAAGCCTGTTAAAGCATTATGCTGCAAACTTATTTTATACATGCTTAATTTTACTTTGTGAGCATCCTACTAATCTATTATACGTGCTACTACACTTGCATTCTCCATTAATTTCTAATCAAATAAAGACTCAGAGATAAACACTTTAAAATATTACTTAGGACACAAAAACTATTCTAAGATTTTTTGATCCAACAAAAGCAGGCAATTTTTTTCTTTTTATGACAGAGCAAGCACAAGAATCTTCTTGTATATTTCTCAGATTAGACTGCACATATTCTTTCTGGTTTTATTTTAGAATCACATTCCTCCCTCCAGGCGATTCCATACATCACTACAAATCCTTACGCAGTTTTATCCCAGGTTCTATATTTATCAAGATACCTCATCATAACAGCAATGCTCTTCTCTTGGCATGAACCAGGCTTTTAAAACAGATTGCAGAGAAACCCCCACAAAAATTCCCATTCTAACAAGTTCACCAATGTCTCACAATTTAAAGCACTTACACATAACTTATAGATTAAACAATGGTTCGTACAAAGAAATATGCTATTTTTTTCTATTCTGTGACTGAATTCAAAAGCCACATACATACTTTTTATCTGCCAATACCAAAAATCCTTCACATGCAGTTATTATGTGCAATTTACCCTCCTAAATAACGTCATCTATTGCAAAAAAAATATTCAGAAATATACTGAGTGAGAAAGTGCGGGCCAGAAGTAGTGTAAGCATAACTTAAGTCACCATTGTGACTTTCGGATACAAAGGATGTGTAAAAAAAACCCCATCAAAATCCTAGAGCTACACACTTCTTCCTTCCACTGCTCTGAAGAAATTACGCCAACTGATTTAAACAAAAGCTGGGTTTGACAAGCATGCAACTGATTACATTTGTTTTGGAAACATATAACCAGGGCCACTGACAACACCATGAATATATTTTACGCATGTTTATGCCAGAAGTTACTAATCAAGTAAAAATACGCTAAATAGGTAACACGCTTACATAGACATTATTTTGCAAATAATCTATTGGTTTGGGTTGGAAATTTTACCTGCGTGAAAACCATGCACAATATATCAGGACTTGTCTAAAACAACTCTAACTTAACATTCACCTCTTCGGAGACACAGTGCACATCTCACAAGTGTCACCAAGAAACAGAGACAGGACTTGAGAACTTTTAAAACCAGTTTTATCAGCTTCCTAGTCTGGGAGTCCAGAGACTTCTACTAAAACCCTGATAAACTTGCAACTATATTTAATTTAAGCACTCTCCCTAGATCATCCTATGAACTGTGGCATTTCCTGAGTTTTCCGTACCCTTAGGATTTGTGAAGAGGTCCTCCAGTGGGTTATTTTGCCCTTTCTTTAGTGCCAGAACCAGAAGGGTCATCCCTGAACAAAACTGGTATTTGGGGAATCCCAAATTCTGGGTTCTTTAAACAGTATTAGGCAATAATTCCAAAATTATAATTTTTTAAATAATTTTTTGTGGTGGTTACACATGTAACCCCAGAAATCTAATTTAAGCTCCAGTTTTGATCATTACAAGTATTTTATGTACAGTTGCTTGGAATAACAGTTTTCATGCCATTGTAACACACAAAGTCACCACCACCATGTGTGGCTACCTTTGCTTCTCTTAAGAATCGTTAATATTGGGAAACTGGAAAAGGGTGAAACATTCAATGTAGTTCAAGGTGAAATAAAACATTTAACACAGTCCAAAAGAGGACTGTTTCAATAAACACATTTTAAATAAAATGAGAACTTCAGAAACATCAGACACACAAGCTCAAAAAGGCACAAATGGTTTGTTCGCCATTGTTATAAGCATTATCTTAATATTTTCAGCATGATCAAATACAATTTATGTATTTGTTTAAGACCTCCAGCACAGGAATCTAGTCTCTTCTGATCCGGAAGAATAGCAGCACATTGCTGATGCAACACAAGGAGTATTAGAAAAGGTAAGATACAGAGAACCAACTCAACTACATTTGTGTAACAGAAAGCATTAATAAAAACAGACAAAAAAAATGTTTGTGTTTTCCCCTTTAGCTCAAGTAAGCAGTATCAAATATTTAAGTACCAACTAATCTCCCCACAATCCTACAAAAAGAACGCTGAAACAAAATCATGTTCATCAGCACCAAACAGACAGAGCTTTGCAACACCTATAACTTCGTTTATATGCTAGTAACAACTCTAGTCAGTCTCATTTGGAAAACAGTGACTTAGACTCAGCACAAAACGTGATGCTCTGCAGGGATGGCAACTTTTCAAGGGTGAATCAAATTATATTCTTTCTGAAGCTAGTGACTAAACATGTCCATGAAAACCTCAGCAGGGCAGGAGATGTTGCCTCTGGCACCTTGCTGCTTCTCAGAGTTTTCCTATCATTTACAGTTTGTGCGCGTACGAGATCAACGCTACGGGTCACTTGGCAAGTTCCAAATTTAGCTGCAGTGGGGAGGCAGGAGTTATTGCCTCTCACAAAATGCGGCAGCCTCCTGATGTGTACCATTCCAAATTCACTTGCGCGCTCTTTGGCAATCACGTACTTGATTCTTGACCCTGATAAACGTAACCTAACTGACCGCAAGGCTGACTCGTAATAAATAGCACGCTTTCAACAAAGAATTCCAACAGCTTTAGGCCACCTAATGCCACATTAGTATTGCAAACTGCAAGCTCTGAGATAATAAAGACACGGTAGATAATACCACAAGTCTGATCGAGGTTACAAATTATATACCATTGTGGCATTTGAATTACACTACTAAAGAAGAAAAACAGCCTGTATAGCATCACCGCAGTGCATACATTTTTGACCTGGCTGCGTTGGTTTGGATAACAGAAGAAACACTTTTAGTGAACTTCAACATAAATCCCCGTTCTAAGTTACGCTGATAGAACAAAAGGTCTTCCTCCCCCGCCACTTTCCTCCTTCCCATTTATACAAGCTGACTAGCTCATTTCATTTGAAAAAGAATGATCTATAGTTTTTCCCAGCACAGACTATATCTGCTCTAGGAAATTGTCAGTGTAGCTTCACTGGTGAATAACAAGTTCGGATATAACTAAAACCTGGCATCTATAAAAAAATAAAAGATGTTAATTTTGCTATAAAAATCTTTGTACAGTTGAGATTTAAAGTCAGCACTAAGGACTTATTCCAATATATATGAGTTGTACGTTTCTAAACAGTAGGTCAGCAAACGAAGATAGTGAATGGAAATAACTCATAAATCACTTACTGAAGCTCTAAAGAGACAGTTAGTATGAAAGATTACATCCGAGGTAATTTTACATTAAATATAGGAAATTTTGTTATTAATATGCTAGCCACTTAATATAAGCTGTCAGAACAGGTAAGTGGCAGTGAAAATGCTGATAAAAAACGGGGCCAAAAAGAGATTAAAAAAACCCCAAACTGAAAATTTATTGCCAGAATAAACAACAATTATATTAGAACACAATAACCAAACATAAGAAACTACAAAATAAAATATAAAATATAAAAATAAAATATGTCCATACTACTCACAAAAGGAAAACAGATTAACTGACCCTGCAGGACCTTTGATTCTGCAAAGACTTGTAGACAGGCTTGATTTCATTCACTCTGAACAGAATTCAGAAGTGCCAACCAATACGAGCAGGATTAAATCTATTGCAGCAGCACACGAGGACTGGAATTAAATAAAGATTTAAGAAACCAGGTGCCAAAGGTATCAGTCTTTGATTTAAAATAATGAATAGCCTTAGAAGAAAGAAAGAATAAATACTGAATTTACAGAACTTTAGATTTGATGTATTGTTTGCCAGCTTCAACAGTGACTTGTATCTCTGGAGCCGTCTAGAACGAGGCATAGCTGAAAAAATTCTGACCAGTTTGATAGAGACTAGATTTAGAGAAACTAATGGAAAACCTAAATAGAATTATCAACTTCAACTACTTAAACTAAACAAACATCAAGTCTTTATAACGAAGACTTTGATTCTACAACAAAGCTACTAAAGGTTGTTACATCTTGCTTAAGACAAGAAAGAGAATGTACTCAATGGCTCACATTATGGTTACACCAGTCCCATACACATATGAAATTGGTCTTAATGACAGGACTTTCTAAATATAATGCAATGCTGCTGAAAAATGTCACATAACTAATGGTAAAATCATATTCTGTTGGCTTTACAGCATTGAGATACATTGTCACTTTCTCAGCTTCACTATGAAGTATTTTAAATAACTACCTCCCACTTTATAGCAATTCATCCTTATGATTCAACAGTGAAGACTGTATTACCAAGAAAAACTGGGAAGCACTGTAGCATAATCTCACTGCACTCTCGAGAGCAAATGCTAGGCCTGGTTGATCAGAGAGAATTATAAACTTTTCCTCTACATATTCCCGTATTACCACAATGATAATGAAAATTATGCTGTTTAATGTCAAATACTTGCCTTAACCTGTAATATTTCACATAACTATGCTGCAAACATTTCCACTACATAACATACTGCAACACGAACAAACAGTTCAGAATTGTTTGCCAGCACAATCTCAAGCAAGGGTGCTTAAGATCAATTATAATGAAAATGAATAGTAAGAGAAAGTAAAGGTATCCACTGCTAGAATGTGAAAAGTATCTCCATTTAACAGGACTGCACAAGCTCTGAACTGAAAAAAGATCACTCCTAAACAAAAAATAAAGGCGATATACTTGTTTCAACACTCTGTTTCACTCTTGAGCATTTCCTATTTCTGCCAGTAAGAAGCCACAAGTAACATCTAAACTGCTTAGAAGACTCGCAGCATGCTACTTTGGCTCTCTCACTCTGCTCCTCATGGCTTTTACAATCCAGTTCCACTTTCGGTTTATTGGCCTTAGTGTCATGTTCAGCACAGCCAGTTTTTAGGTAGTTTTAAAAAGCTCAATCCATTAATTGCAGCAACATGGAGTACAAGACATATGGAGAACTTCTGCCTGTAATAATAGCATCAATAGCCTACAATAGCATCTCCAACAGCCTTTTTACTGGAAAACTGAAAAGTTTAAATTGAATAAACTACTTAACATTTGCAGAGATCAACAATTTACTGTCTCCAAAAATTAATCAATTAAATAAGCTGTAGACTTTTGGAGTTCCCCCCAGAGAATCGAAAAGTGTACTTGTAGGACTGTCCATGCATTACATGGAAGTTACTCCATGACCACATCAGCACCAGAACTAGATTGCTTCACTCAACGCCCTTTAGAAGTGATGACTTCCTGCATTTCACACTTTTTATATACAACTACATACACGTTTACTTATGCAAGTGTCCCATACATACATGAAATTGGTCTCAACAACAGGACTTTTTAAACATAATGCAATGCTGCTGAAAAATGTCACATAACTAATGGTAAAATCATATTCTGTTGGCTCTTTACTACAAGGAGATACATTTCCAGTAGGATTTCTAGTGGAATAACAGATGCCTTCCCCACCACGAGCTGTACACAGAAAACCAGGGTTTTAACATGCGCTGTCCAAGGAATCAGGACTAATAGTTAACTATTTAAAAACGTGCTTAATTAAAAAAAATCAGTTTCATAAGGAGATGCAGCTTAGAAATTCTCCACAATTAAGACTGCAATATATATATATTTTAAAAAATTTTCTTTGTTCTCGACTCAAGAATAAAGGCTGTTGTTTACATGCCCACAGTTCAGTCTGTTCAATATCTGTTAAGGGACAAGACATTGAAGCATACGAACTGTTGAATACTTCCAAAATTTCCTACGTGTAAGTAGATGAACAGCGCTGCAAGCGTATACTGACCTCCTCGCCCCATCCCACATAAAACCTCTGGCCTAAAAAACATTTAGGTCTTCCAGTCTTGAAATACCTAACCAACTCTAATTGACAGTAACTCCTTCTCCGAAGGAAGAAAGGGAAGAAGTTCACTACCTCCGTGAAAAGAATAAAGTTGTGAAGCATAACTGTATTTTGGAATTTGCAAAGATTATTTTGTAAATAATGACTATCTGTCCTTGAACAGAACATTCCGATGCACACCGACGCTCCAAGGAAAACTACATTTTAAAATCCATTAAACACATTTTGAACAGAGTACAAGGAAATCTTCCTAACCCTTACGTGTGATGCACTTCAGACAGAGTATGAGATATAATTTTGTGAGATATATTTGTGTGATATGTTTTGTGAAACATTCTTTTTTAAGGGGGGGAAAAACGTGCACGACTGTCTGACAGCACCTGACGCGTAGAGCGGGCATCCTGGAAGGAAGACAAGCTCCGACGGTCACCAGCAAAAGGAGGATCTCGGCACAGGCCGCGTGCTCCTGCAGACCACACAGGTTCATCAGGCTGCACGCCCAGAGCTGTCAAGCCCACGGGGGAAACGCTGGCTGCTGCGGCAACCCTCTGCCTTCTCCCGCTGAAGAAAACCGCCGAGCTCCCGTCCCGGAGGCGAGGCAGGGTCAGCCGCCGTGGCACAGTGCTGGTCCCGGCCGCTGCCCTGGGGGCCGGCGACGCGCACTACCTGCCGGACGACCTGAGGGATGGGGGCTGCGGCAGCCGGGTCCTGCCTCACGGCGCCGAGGCAGAGCGAGGTCTGATCACCACGGCCGCCGGCCCGCCCGCAGGCCGCTCCTCCGCGCCCGCCAACAGCCGCCCCCGGCCCCCGCAGACCTGCGCC
>VZTL01006991.1:10382-32619 GCA_013400535.1 Scopus umbretta
GGGCCGGCCCCGTCCCGGCGGGATCGTGCCGTCCTCGGCGAGAGCGCAGCGCGCCGGCCCCGCTCCGCGAGCGGGAGAGAAGCTACCCGCAGCCCGGAGGGGGACGGTCCTGGCGGAGAGGTAACGCCGGCAGAGGAGCGCAGGGTCTCGCAGCAGTGACCGGCGCCGCAGGGCCGCCTTCCCGTCTTGGCAAGGCTCCCGGCTCCCGGCCCCGGGCCGGGCAGTCCCCTCAGGGGTGCGGGGAGGCGGCAGGGCCCCCGCTTCAAGCGTTTCGCTGAGAGCGGCTCGAAAGAGAGGCCCTGCGCAGCCGGCCCGGGCCCCGGGGGGCTGTAGCTGCCCCTGGCCCTCCGCCGGGAAGGGGAGAGGGCCTGGCCGAGGATCGGGCTCGGCCGGCGGGTTCCTGGTGGAGCGGGAGGGCGGTGGCAGGGGTCAGGCGTTTTGTTGTGTCAGGGAAGGGACCACCGAAGGCCTTGCCTGTGCTGGAGGTAGGGAGTGAGAAGTGGCGACGCCTGGAAGGGTCCTCCGGTCCCGAGGGTGCCCCTCGCTGCCTCACAGAGCTCAGCTTCATGTCGTTCACTGATGTGACTCTTCTTCCAGAGCTTTAAGCCACTGCTGAGTGCATGAAGAGCTATGGGTCGTGAACTGGGACTGAGAGCCTGCGGGAAGCCCCATGTACGGAGTGAGGCAGGTTTGGCGAGCTTGCGCTAGCAGGGCTGACGTGACGCCATGTGCTGTGCAGCTGGAGTTTTCTGAGTGTTGGAGATGTTGTGTGTGGATGCATTGCTCTGCGTATGATCCAGACGAGAAACAACAAAAGCGAGAATAAGTTAGGACACCCTTTTCAAAGGCAGAGTAGAGTTTCTCGTGAAATACAGATGACAGACACTGGTTACAGAAACCGTCACGGCAGAGATGATAACCGAAAAGCATTCCAGATTGACTTAACCAGTAGTAATCACTTATGTCAAAGACAGCTATTCACTGTGAATGCTTCAGAGTGCTTTTTTGTCCACTGCCATAGTTTTAGCAAAGCTCTCTAGGCCTTGGTTAGGTTGAGTTAGTTGATCACACTCAAACATTAGTTAGTTGATCACGTTCAAACATTGGGCCATCTGGGAATTAATGATACAGTCACATGAAATAAAGTGGAGAGGAAGTTAAATGTTGTTTGTAGGTTGGCAGTGCCAGTATCCATGTTTTCACAGTAGTTCGCGCAGTGGCTCCACGTGAATGCAGGAAAAGACTGGGGAGAGAACTGCTGCATGCAGTTTCCCATTATTTTGGTCTTGGGTTAAAGGCCTTCAGAAAGTACTCAGTCCATTTTAACAAACTGTATCTTTTACCTTTCTGATATGACAGCCAGTACTGTGTTGCCAGCGTTACAAATGCTGTGGTACAGGCTCTGAAACATGGAAATGCCTTTTTCCCCACTATCCACTGACAAATGGTGATCATCCGTCAGTGCCACTAAAGTAATTTTAGTTCATTCTCCTTCCCTGACCTGAATTCAGTCATGAATTCAGTTTCATAGATGGCACTTTCAGTCATTTAACTAACGGTATCTCAGAATTTATCCGGTCTTCCATTAGCTTGTGTTGTTCACTGAGTGTCATTCTGTGAAGTGTTTGGGACATCTTCAGGAATGTGCCACCTGAGTCCTTAGCAGGATACAAACCCTTCAAAAACACCTTCTCTGAGGAACACAAATGGCTGCTCATGCAAAATTACCCAAGAGTGCAACATGCAGGGTGAATGGTTTCCATCTCCACAGACTAATGTACGTTGCAAAATCTTTTTCCTATCCCCAGAGACCTGGAAAGTAACTCATACAGGAGGATCCTTTCTAATCCCCAGACACTGTAAAACATAGCAGCAAAATCCCTGTATCGTCATACACACACACACACTGCAAAATCCCACTTCTGCTGTAGGGATATAAAACTTGCAGCAAATTCCTGTCCCCTGTTTCTACTTCCCCCTAGACAGACAAAGTATTTTCCATCCCAGTCTTATAGTTTGACACAGAATATTTGCACGAACACATTAAGAATACTCCCCTTTCTGTGTCAGTCAATAACAAGCACTTCATGAATGCTGGCAAGATCCCAGAAACATTGTAATAACGGCCAAGAGATTTGAATTCTGAATACCAGATCCCTTCATGTTGAACACATGACCACAACACAGGTAAGCAGGTTTAGTTCAGCACTTTGCCAGGTGTTTTCAGTTTTCCTTTGAGTAAGAACGAGTAAGTAGGTCGTTTGTCTTTCCTCAGATGACATTCCTGACTGGAACAGATACAACTGCAGTGTGAATGGAGAACTATTCTCATATGACTGCAAGCACGCAATGCTGATGAGGAAGTTAAGTGTCCTTAGCCACCCCTTCTCTCCCTGCGGTAAATTCGCCCCATGTGCAGCGTCCAGGAGTGCAAAGCTACTGCTGTGCTAACGTGGCTCACACCTGTGTTGCGGTAACCAGGCTGATATGTTTGTGGGTGCTAGAATGTATGCCTAAGTAGCTAGAAAAGCCTTGGCTATTAAGACATAGTCCCGTTTCACCTTATGCAGTATCACTGCAGGGTAATTGATGACAGAAAGCAAAGATCGCTGTAGTCTATAGAAATGACACTGACAGTCTGGTGACTATAACAGGAGTTTCATCAGAAAAATTAAGCCACATGGTGACAAATGTCATCAACTACTATGCCCTGTGGCAGTAAAATGTTAGTTCAGAGGTTCCCTTTCCCATCCTACACAGTTGGCTCCTGTAAGCAGAAATCATTACATTTAGCAAGCTGAAATACCTGCTTTTTTAACAAGTGTTTTCTACATGTTGACTTCAAGCTCTGTTCTAGAGATGTTTGCATTGCTGAATATCTGCAAAAGCAAATGAAAAGCCTAATAAAACATTTTTTAAATGTTTAAGAATGTAATTTTCCTTTAAGATTCAATGTTCCACTGAATTGTTGCGTAATAATACTTAAAGGCAGTCATTTCTTGTTAGGCATAATGAACATAATGTGAAGTCACATCAAAAGATGAAAACACACTACCATGAAATAAAACCCCAGCAACTCTTGTGATTCTTAAGAAATCATGTTTGGCAGAAACTTCATTTCTTCAGAGTTTTGTTACAAAGTCAAAAGCAAAAATTAAAAATACCAAGTAAACCTACAGCTCCACATGCCTGAAGGTCCACTTCCATGTCTCAGTGTCTTTTAGGAGCGTTAGGCCAAGTTCCAACAGAGATTCAATCTCTGCTAGAACTCCAGTCCCCTCAAGAGCATTAGGCTTAATGCTAGCATTCATTTACTCTTGTAACAGCTTAAATTAACTCCTCCTATATTCAATCTAAACCCTTTCTAACTATTTTAAATAGAATAAGAGTTGAGAGATGGATTCAGTCATCCAGTCTGAAGGCCATGCTTCATGCTCGTCTGTCTTTCGGGACTTCAAATACTGCGTAAGCTGGATTGGGGAAGGCGACGGCCAGCCAGTTGTGAATTAAGGGAGGGGCTGGCAAGCCACCTTTTATGTACATGACTCCATTTCACGAGACATAGCATGGGGGTGGTCTGACTTCTTTACCGTATGTACATTTGACAGTAAGCTCCAACCAAAAGTAAGAATTTAGTGGGCTAGGCACTGCACTAATAATATTTTGGATACTTTGCTGGAGGAAAGTCCTGAACGGGCAAGCTAATCGAAAGACAAGAAATATCACTGCTTGGTGCTGTAGGTGAAGAACTGGACCATAGATTAAATTCTGCCCAAAGTCAGACAGAAGACTGAAACAGAAGGTCTCACAAATCCAGGCTTTCTTTACCCCCTTCAAAATTACACTGGTCCTCATGGAGTATCACTTGTATTTTACTGTAACAGACGTGAGAGCAATCTGCCTGTGATTAAAAGGAAAACACTCTGAAGCAGATGAGGACATAAGCACAAGGAAGACAAGTTTTGTTAAAAGTGATAAAACTAAATAATCCTGGCGCACTTTGAAAACTACAGGGTGATTGGATAAAACTGGGCAGTTGTTAAAGTTGGCCGGCTGATACCTTTATCTCTGTCCAGAATCTCAAAGGTCCTGTGCCAAGGTTGTTTATTGTGAAGGTTGGGAGTTGACTTAAGGGACTTCCAAAGCTGCTTTATGTGCTAGAGAGACTATTATTCATAGAATCATAGAATAGTTTGGGTTGGAAGGGACCTCTAAAGGTCATCTAGCCCAACCCCCCTGCAATGAGCAGGGACATCTTCAACTAAATTAGGTTTCTCAGAGCCCCTGTCCAGCCTGACCTTGAATGTTTCCTTAATTTCTACCCATCCTGCCTCCACAAGAAAAAAAAAACACGAATAAACAGCTGAGAGATCAGTTTCAAGGAAGCTGAAATACCTTCCTCTGATGAAGCAGCTTTAAGGTGACAGTGTGCTCTTAGTTTACAGAAAGTCCAGTTATTTTATAGGTTTGGAGATGATAGAAATGGAACTATTTACCAGACAGTCAACATTCATCCTCTAGTAAGACTGAAAATAAATGTGAACATTTTGTAGCTAGATAACACCATTCAGCTCATAAATAAGAGTTCACAGCAGTCTTTGCATTTAGGACCTACGCCATAAATATAGCTTATCTTCAAATATTTTCAACTTGCTAAAGTTACTTGAAAGCTTATCATGATAGAGTCCATTTAAAAGGAAAAGAATTAAAATTTATCTAAGATATGTGTCCCCAAATACCTCTCATAGCATTAATTTATATTGACCTTTCTAACACACTAACTGTCTTCCCACACTGTTCTGTGCAGTTAGCTGAAAAGCACCTTGCTGGCATATATAAGAAGTTCCCTCAAACTTCAGAAGAATTACGTTTTTAAGTCAAGTTGAAAAATCGGAGAGAAAAGTTGACAGCAAAATTCTTATTAAAAAATTGAGAATTTAAGATACTAGTAATGTAATTGGAAAGATTTTAAAATACAGTTTTACTACTGTAGTGACCTTTTTATGATAAATATTTGATTCATTAAAGATGGCATGCAGACTGTTGAAATTCTTCTTTTATGTGAGTGAAAAAAGTGCAGGTCAAAACTGATACACTCTTGTGAAGGAACATTTTTTTTTAATTTGAAAAGTATATTCGTTACAGCTTTCCAAGTTAGTCTGTAGGTCTCAATTTTGTGAAGAGTTACATACATTGTGCCTGATTTCAAGCATTTTGAAAAGTTCTGTGCTCTGAAGCAGGACTACTCCTACTACATAAAATTAACTGTATACATAAATCTTTGAAGACTGGGGACTTGCTCGCTATTAGATGAGAACTGTGGTTCAACTGCTGGTTTATCTTTTAATGATAAGATCCCGTGGCACTTTTGCAACAATAATAGAGGTCCCATGGTCCCCTGAAAACATTTTAAGTAATGGAATTACATTATGTGCTTTAATGGTTAATAGTTTCCTCATGGTTCCAGCTGAATAAGTTATACTTCATTTTTCTTCCCTTCCAAACATTCTTCTGTAGCGTTGTTAGCACTGATTAAAAAGATAGACCCATATCTAAGTGAAATCCTATGATTTTGACTTTTTACCTATATATTTGTGTACATACATATATATACATTTATATGTGTATTCTGCCTATAATATATTAATTGTAGGATTTCCTGAAATCTTATTACTAGTGCTTTCCATGTAAATATAAAGTTTTATTGTGGGGACCTTACTGTATTTCAGGGAGCATTTCTTCTCTCTTCTTTCATTCTCTGAAATCAGTGTAAACATCACCATCAATTTTAATTATACCAGTATTTCACCCTAAGTTTTATAGAAAGAGTTGGCAGCAATAACTATAGTTAAGGTTGCCTAACACTTTCCACTGCATAGATTCCGTACTTAAAAAGAGAGGCATAGAAATTGTACATAAGAGTACAATAAAACAAGTCAAGATTAGCAAAGTTAATTTTATCTGTGTTACTTGAAAAACCAGAAAGATTTATTAGGGACTCAGACTCTATATTTTTAAATGCAATGTGACTGATATAATTTTAAATAATTATTGTTATGTAGTTCAAGAAATACAATAAAGATGGCAAAGATATTACTTCACAGTATTACTAAAGAAACAAATATAGAATTATCAGTATTTTAACCTGTAAAATATTTTTAAAATATATGTTTTCTGGAAATGTTGAAGTAGAAGAAGAATCTTGTACCTTCTTTTTTGTTTCTTTTCCCAGACGGCTGTCTAAAGCTACTATTAATAACACTTCAGTACTGCTGTGATTATTAATGAAAGTTATCTTAAATTATAACATCTCTAATAGTGCTGAAGATGGTGAACTGTATATAATTATTTCTTTGAGAAAGAAAGGAATGGTAAAACTCTAAATTACTGTTTTCTGTAATGTATTCCATTATTTTAAGTAGTATTTCTTTTGCTCAGAATACCATTTATGATCTTTGATTGCACCTATTTTTGTATAAGCAGGGGAAGGCATGATTATTTTCCAAATATGTGTGTTTAGTAACTGAAATTAGTATAGAGTCTGATCTAAGCTAATAGCACAAGTGTGTGGTAGACACATACCTTCACTATAAAGGGTTCTGTTATCCTTTCGTTAAAAAGTTGGAAGTCCTAATACAAAGTTCATTGTGGTCAGCAGAGTCTTTCTGTTTCCATTGATGTTTGCATTTGGCTCTTGGCAGAGTTGAAAAACAGCTATACTATTTGTGTAAATATTGTGGGCAGTCTTGGTATATTTGCTAGTGAGGAGTTCCTTAGTGTCTAGCTACATCAGAAGGGACTGTTAGAGCCACTCACAAAGGCATAGTAGTAATGGCACTAATAAAAATCCCTGAAGAAACTGTGGACAAAGCTGCTCTTTGGGGAACAGTCCCCACTTAGCATCATTCAGGCAGGAGCTGTTGGCTGAGTACACCCAGAGAGGATTTCCAGTCCATTACAGAAGCCTTCTTTAGAAAAGAGAAGGGTCTTGAAGGAACTTGAGGGAGTTGGTACTCTGCAATACCTGAACTGCATGTGTCTGCAGAGTCATAAGCTATACCAAGAGCAGAAAGTCAAGATACAGAGACTGGCTCGTGTTCACAAGGCTTAGGGGGGTCTCCTGTTCACACATGGCATTCATGGCATTTATGGGTCGTCATGTTCATGCAGCTTAGGTGTGGTGTCTCTCTATCTGGTCTGTAGTGAAGAGGTTTAGTTGGAGCAGCCCCGAGCACAGACAGGACACCTGTATGGTGCTGGCTTTGGTCCCTGAGCTCAGTCCCTCTCTCTCTTTTATGCAGCACAAAAGATGTACCCTTACAGTATTAGTCAGGCTCCACAGAAAATCAGCTGTAACTTAATTTCTGAGGAAAAGGGATTGATGAGACTAAACAGTGTGTAACATAGGTTTATGCAGAACGGCAAGGGTACAGAAGACATGGCTAGGATTTGTCTGGCTAAAAATAAATGTCTACATAGTGCTGTCTGCACCTGAATTCATTACCTTATACTTTTGTTATAGTCAATGGGGAAAAGTATGCATCTCTGCGTCATGATTCATCTCATCCTAAGATAGATGTTTAAAATGGCTCAGATGAGTCTTAACCAAAGAAATACCCATTTCACTCTTCCTGGCTGTAAGGGGAACGGAGATGATTTTATTTCAGCAGTAAATATCTACACCGTAAGCTACTTTTATTTCATGCTTACTGTTACTGCAGATATTCTTGAAAAGGAACTCTTGGAGATGTGGATATGAAACTCACTGGGCACGTATGCTGTCGGGGTTGGCAACAAAGGAGATAGTCAGATGTGGTTTGGTTATGGGGTGCCACCCTGATGACAGGTGGAAACACATGTCTTACTTCAAGGTGTAGCTGAGGGAAGAATTTCTTACTGCTGTTGCATGTGAGAAGTTGTGATACCCTACCTAAGTACTAACTTGTTACTAGGCTTATGAACATCTGTATTTGGGAACGCTGGAATTAACGTCTCTTTTGTGTCTTGCCATGTATGAAAAATATGCATATCCTCTGTCAGTCCAGACATCACTCCTGTCATCTGCTACACAGAGAGCTCAGAAAGAGCTCACAAAGGCAGACCGTCCAGTGTTGCAGAGGCTACCTGCCTTCTTGCCTGTGGTAGCTGAAGGTGCTTAGAAGTGCTAGGCTTACCATGCTAGGCTGCCCCTAAGCTTAGCTGTGTGGGGCTCTATGAGTAGGGAGAGGGCAACTGATGAAAGCAAGCTGTTCATTGTTCTCCACAGCAGCAAGAGAGACTGCCATTTTGACTCACAGGACCTGAGGTCAGCCTGGAGCCTCCTGCTCCATAAGCCCTGAGAAGCTCCAGGAAGCTGTTGAGGACTGAGGACCATCAGAGCCTATAAGCCACCTGCTGGAAGCCAGGGACCATCCATGGTGTCATCTTACCCCAAATCTACCCATGAAAGCTGTCTGTTACACTTGATAACATCCTGGCACCCACAAGAGTCCACTACTCTTACCAGACCTCGATGGACAAAGTGGCAGGCAAGTTTGAGGGATAAGTATTTCATTTTTATATTGAATAAGTTGTAGGTTAGCAGTTGCTGTTACAGACTAAGTAGGATCTAAATGACTTAATGCCTATGCAGCCTGTGTCTGTTCTCCTCTTTTTAGTCTACTCTGCTCCTTAATCTCTTTTTATATAATCTCTATTTTATTATAAGTCATATTGTGTATATTCAGCAACTAGGTTTACTTGCTGATCACCAGAAACTCAGCTACCACTGGTGTCTGGGGAGGTACCAGACTCCCTGCAGGGAGAGCAACAGGGGACTGCTGCTCTGAAGGGTTAGAGTACCTCATCAAGAACTAGGTATTACAGGATCTGTGGATGGTCACTAGAGGTTCATTGACTTCTTTAGGTACCGTGAAGCACAGCAGGCTGAAATGGTACCTTTCTTGTCTAACATCTTAAAGCAAGGCAGTGACAGAGCTGGAAATAATCACTGAAGGTAAAAGCTGTTTGTAACCTTTTTTCTGCAAATACTGCATTATTTGGTTTTCAGTTGATTATTGCAAATTTAAAAAAACAATAAAATTTCTGCATTACTGAACTTTTTGGGGTCCACATTTGATTTTAAATCCAAGGATGTCTGTCTGTCTTATGCTACTACTCATCTACTGTCTTATATCCACCTTACACGTAATTTTTAAATTTTCCCAGCTATAACTCCACTGTGTCTAATTTGTTGTAACTTACGTTCTGAAGAGACAGGACACACTACAGTCCAATAAAAGCAAGTAACAAGAAGATGTAAGAAAGCAATGGCCAAAGCATGGTGGGAGCCTCTACCATTAGCTTTCTGCCTTATTTAGTGGACCTTATTCTAGTTCCTTAGTATCTAAATGACACAAGTTAAAAGTCCCTTATATGCCCTAAGACTCTGAGACAAGCTCTAAGATTTGAATGTACTTGAAGTCACTGGGAAAACTACTCTGGACTTCAGTCCAGAACTTATCTTTTGTACTTCTACGTACACTTGATAGCCTAAAGTTTAACCTGCCTTATTCATCATCTTTGTTTTTCCCCTAGCCTTAGAAATAGCTTAGCCAGAACAAATGGTGAATGTCCTATAGAACTGGTTTTAGATTCCATAAAGTTACTCTCTCCTTTCTGGAAAAACTGTGTCATCCTGTCAAGATCCGAATTATGTTTTGACCCCAAACTAGCAAAACCCCAGATCGTTATGTAGTAGCATTAAAAAAAAAATTACTAGGTTGCAGTTGCCTCTTAAGGATTATGTTAAACATTTTAATTAGCATTTCCTTTGGTAACTTACTTTTTTTCAAAGCTGTAAACTTGTTCATTAGCCGGCATGCCACATATCTGGCTAATTTGTCCAGATGTAATAAATGTTATGGATATCATGCTGTCCTGGTTTCAGCTTAATTCAGAGTTAATTTTCTTCCTAGTAGCTGGCATAGTGCTGTGTTTTGGACTTTAGTATGAGAACAATGCTGATAACACACATGTTTTTAGTTGTTGCTAAGTAATGTTTATACTAGTCAAGGACTTTTCAGTTTTCCATGCTCTGCCGGGTACACAAGATGCTAGGAGGGAACATAAGCAGGACAGCTGACCTAAACTGGCCAAAGAGCTATTCCATACCATATGGCGTCACGCTCAGTATAGAAACTGGGGGGGAGTTGGCCAGGGGGGCAGCGATCGCTGCTCAGGGACTGGCTGGCCATCGGTCAGCGGATGGTGAGCAATTGCATTGTGCATCACTTGTTTTGTATGTTCTTTTATCATTATTATTATTATTTTTTTTTCTCTTTCTCTACTATCCTATTAAACTGCCTTTATCTCAACCCATGGAGTTTTTTTTTTCCCCCCAATTCTCTCCCCCATCCCACCGGAGTGGGGGAGAGGGTGAGTGAGCGGCTGTGTGGTGCTGATTTGGGTTAAACCACAACACATGCAGACAAGCCAAAGTTTCTAACACTTCTCAAACATCAGATAGTCTTCAAAACTCAGAAGAAAGGTTGCTGCTGTCTGGATATTTAACAAAATAATTTTTAAGAAAGAGAAGATACTCGGGTAAGATAGATACATTCAGATTTCCTGCATCTACCTTCTGGTGTAATTCAGGAACTAGCCCAAGTAAGCACTGAATTGTTTCCAGGTATTTCAGATGTCTTTGAAAACTCATGGAGGACAGAGGAGACAGTAGACTGAAAAAGAGAAACATAACAACTTTTAGAAAAATAACTAAAAGAGAACCCAAGGTAGCTAGGTAGCCTAACTAACTTCCACCCCTGGATTCTGGATCAAATTATTACATAAGCAGTTTCTAAAGGCCTAGGACATGATATGGTGATAAAAAACTTGCTGACATGCCTCTGTCAAGAACATATCATGTCAAACCAAACTAATTTTCTCCTTTAATATATTGCCTAGTAGATACAGATGAAGCAGGAAGAATGACTTATGTAGATTTTAGTAAGGCTTCTGACTCTGTTCCCTGTTGTTTTTTATAACTAAAGAAGTATGGCCTAGATGAAATCACTAGAAGGTAAAGATGGATGAGGGCAACTGATCAAAAAATACTGCATTGGAATAGCAGTTATTGGTGGCTTACAGTCAATTTGAGATGGCATTTCATGTAGGCTTCAGGAATTTGGGGACAGTTCTCTTCAATGTGATGGGATGAGTGACTAGACTATGTGCTTATAAATTTCAAAATGTATGTTAAGCTGGAAGAATTTGGAAATACACTGGAAGAAGGGATCAGAATGGCAAAATGATTCTCCCAAGTTGCAGGCATGGCTTAAAATCAGCAAGTGCAATGAATACAGGTTCTTATGCTGATGAAGGAGGAATCAATTGCAGAAAAGCAAAACAGACAAAAAAAACCCCAACCCCCCCCCAAAAAAAAAAACAGATGGGACAGGAAGACTGCAAAGATGACTGCATAGATCTGAAGAAACTTGCAAACTAAATGAGATCCGGAGATGCGATTGTGTGACCTAAAGCCAGTTCTCATGTATGATATGTACTGTCAGGGGGATGGAAAGACTGAATACTCCACTACAAATGATAGAACAGCTCAGGTTGGAAGGGACCTTGAAAGATCATCTGGTCCAACCTTTCATAGGAAAGGAAGCCTAGATAAGATGCTTTCCAGAGGCCTGAACTGGTTTACTGTATCCAGTTTGGGACATTAAACTTCAAAAAAAATAGTTAAATAGAATTGAGTTCAGCTAAGTGCAACAGTATAGGACGAGCAAAGACTGCAATTTAGTTTAGTCTAGACAGTGACAAATAGAGGAGGGAAGTGCTGACATCTCCCAGTATGGAAAAGACTTTTCTAAGAAGAATAGTGATCTTTTCTTCTTCAGTGGCCATTTAGAGAAAAGCAAGGAGAATTGGCTTAATTTCCAGGTTAGAAAAATCCCTTTCATTATGAATATATGGAAGCAGTGGAACAAGCTATGTAGAAGGGCTGCAGAATGCCCTTCATGGTAAATTTCTTTCTGGACAAGTTAAGTAACTATCTCATGGGACTTTTCTTTACATATTTCATTCTGCCCCAGTGCTGTAGTTTGGGAAAGTGATCTTTTGAGATCCCTCCAGCCCTAAATTTCTGTGATTCTGTGAAATCTGTACGTAGATGTGCAAATGATACAAAATGGATCTTTAAAGATTTCTTCCCCTGTGAAAATGTAATGGGAAAACTCTGGATGATAGAGTCTAGCCCTTAGTTTAAATTCTTATATTAAATATTGGAAGTATGAAGATTATAATATTAATTATTTTTTTCTTGCTAGACACTGTTGATTTTTTTATCTCAAGCTTTCTATCTAATTGGCATAAATAAAAAGTTGCTCCCCCTAGATGTGCTTTAAGTAATTCCAGGACATCCATAAACAAAAGTGATGCAGCTTGGTTCAGGTGATTGAATTCTGGTCCAAAGAACAAGGCCGTTATTTGTACTTTACATTTCCACTGGTTTCTCTGAGTCCTTTAATGTGTCATTAAAGTAATCTGTCCTGCTTTCTATGAATCCTGGAGTTATAATATTGATACTGTATAATAAACAACTCTATTGTCATATAGGTAATAATATTATGTGTTAGGCTCATGAATCTGAAGTGAGGCTTTACTGTCAACTACATCTTTCATTCTAGCAAATCAGAAAAATGGTAAGATGTTTACTCACAAAAGGTATCTTGCCTGGTTTCTCCATACTTGATATTACCTTGGCAGTTATGAAAGTAGAAATTACTGCTATTGTTTTACACAAAAACAATTCTGCAAGAGAAAATTTAATGTAATTTGGAACACTTTGTAGTCTTCAGAATCAGCCACATTTTCCCCGCCACCCAAATTATTTTAAATTGTAAGTAGTTTTGCAAAGCTATTGGCATTATTCTCTCAGCTCACCCAAATTTTTTTTCACAAGACATATTATCTATGATGAATCACAACATCTTTTATTAAAATAGTTGTAAGAGCATTAAAGCTGTCAGGTATAATTTGCAGCTTTTTCTCCTTTAGATTCAGCACTCTTTCTGAAAAGAAGCTAATTTAATAACTAGGGAATCTAAGTTACAATCAAATTTATTATATTTACCAGACTTGAATTTCAGATGAGATACCATTAAAATGTACTTGAAGAGGAAAGAGCAGAACTGCCAGTGGGCATTGAATTAGCAGCCTGAAAAATGTCTAATAATGTTGTGATCAAGAGTGTTGTGATGATGAGAGAAAGGAGGAATTATGTTTGTCTTTCTCTGTATCTTTTACATGTTGCAAGCTGAAATGAAGGCTAGAACCTCAGCCCAAAGCTTCAGTTGAGGGAAAAAAGCATCCTCTTTTTAGATTTTTCTGTGATTTACAGTATGCTTTCATAACCTAGCACTGTAATTCTGCCTACAAATCTCTGAATTACTGCTAGAGAAGTAGATGCTGTTGTTTATGTGCAAATACGAGCACTTCTCACTGTATGCTGTGTACCAGATGTCATCCCATGAGTTCTGCATCCGTAGAATTTCTGCTGCATTCTGGGTGAGGTTTGTGCTTGGAAGGCTTCTGGATCAAGGTTTCCATGTCAGAAAAAGCTCAATAAAAGGCCTGTTCAAAAACAAACAAACAAGCAAACCAACAAAAACTAGTCTTTTCTTTTTCCTGTTGCTGATGTTAGTCTCCTCTGAGTCTCAGACTCCCAACCCCCTTAACCAAGTCTGTGATGTAGATCGTATTTTATTTACAGATATATGTTAATGCAGCCTGTTATTTTGTGATCACATTAGTTGCATTTGTATTGTGAAGATTTTTAATTTCAAAATGTGCTGCTAGCTTTTGTGTACACAATTTAAGCTTAAGCAGAGTTTTTGTTTTTTTCCCAAGGACTTGTACTACTTTCATATATTTAAAATCTGAAGTTGTGGTTCTCGTTGATTTATTGTCTGATAAAGAATGTTGGCTGTACTGAAACTAGCAAAGGGGTTAAAACAAGAATAAAAAAGCAGTATTCCAGAGAACCAGGATACAGTAAAATATTTCTTTCCTGAAGGTACGTTGCAACCTAGCAAATGCTGAAAATAATGGTCACACAAATAGAAAATCCAAAAGGCCTAAGAAATTTTGCTTGACTTTGAAAAGCTTAATTGAAGAGCGAGCTTGAGGTTTGAGCATTCCTACTGAGCTCTTTGCACAAAGGGCTTTGTCTCTGTATGGATGTGGCACATCACCGGCAGGACAGAATTAAGTCAACTGTTCACCTGGCTCTGCTGTAGCTCTAATCCTCCATAGCTGAGAATGTTCATATCAGAAAGGGGAGGAGGAGGAGGGTACATTAACTACTGGCATTTCAGAAGATGTGTATGCTACAACGCAGAGCCCTTGGTCCTGAAGGCAGCTTTGACAAAGAGGTTATGGCACAGGCACCGTAGCTGGTATGAAGATACGGGGTCTTGCTCTAGAATGCCATATTCTTTTAGTCTCTGTTTTACACACATAGTTCTTTGAGGAATCTCATAGGTTGAGGATGACAAATTTGATAAGAAAAATGGAAGAGGATCAGATTGTTACACAAGAAGAACTAAATGAACTTTTAGTAGGAGGATGGGATCATGATGAAATGTTGTAATACCAAATGCAAGGTCACTGGATATTATTATTAAGGGCAAAATACTAGAATTTCTGCTCTAAAAATGCTCGGTGATTAAGAGCTTGAGGATTCCATACATGAGTGAGTATTTCTTGCTCCAGTCATCAAACAGCCACACCAAAGCATGACTAAGATGAAAGGCAAAGCTGTGGTGGAATGTGGAGCTGATGAGATGACTCCATACTGAGCAGAACTGGAGATGAAATCAAAGATGACTGAATTGAGTTGATTGCACCTTCCTGAAAAGGTAAAGAAGCAGGGAAGGGTAAAAACCTTTCAATAATTATAAGAAATCAGAGGGGAAAGAACAAAATCCAGAAGACAAGATGTGAAAACAGCTCACATGACATTGCAATCTTACAGCCTGTGCTGTCAGCAAAAAGAGATTGGATGGATTTCTGCAGACTCAACAGTAATTGCCATGCAGCAGCAGTTAGTGCTCTTCAAATGCTGGAACTGATGGAAACCAACTAGGCTGTAGTGACTGGGAACAGATGTCCTCAGAAGAGCATGAGACAGCATTCTGCAATGTGAAAGAAATCCTTGCCTGTCAGTCAAAACTGATGGTTTGTTTTGTGGACTGGGACATGTATCTCTCATTAGATAGGAATTTTAGCTTCTCCCTTCTTTTGTGTCAATAGATACCCAGTCTGGTCCTCAGTGAAGCTGGAACAGTCTTTTTTGTAAATGCAGCCTAATGGATATTAATTTTTAGCAGTTACAGATGTTCTAAATACCAACGTTAGGACTAGCAGGGGTGCCTACGTTTGTGAATATATGCAAGGAGTGCAATGTCAGGAACAGTTCCTCTCCAGATCAGTGTGAGTACATGTTTTGTCTTGATGTAGGCATAACTGACCTTGAGTTGAGCTGTTTATATTCCCCTTTGGAGTAAAACTGGAAATTGGTTAAGCTCACGCAGTTCTGTACCATCGAGCACTTGCAACTGGAGCCACTTGTGTGAAGCTTCAGTCCAGGAGGCTTGGGTTGCTGCCTAATATTTGCCCAGTGGACAGAAGTAGGATTTAAATTTGCAGCCTGCCAAGGGTGGCTGAAGTCCTGAGGGTCAAAGCACCCACATTCAGCCCCAGTCAGGAAGAGTCCCCAAACGCGCTGCCTGCTTTATGCTTCATGCTGCCTATCTAAAGTGAGGGGGAAGGAGGCAGACTGTTCTCTCTTTCACAGGGAAAGGAGTAAAGACTGTGATCTCTGTGCTTAAATGCTGTTCAAAAGATGTAAAAAAAAAAAAAAAAAAAGTCATTTTACAACCTTCTACTCAGAGGTAGTTTATCTAAGGACTCGTCTTGAAAGGAATGGCTGGTAAGGTCAGGCTGGAAGGCCAGTTACAGGCAGAATATAGTATTAAACTAATGTTCTTTGTCTCGTGGTGTGTATTGCATACAGGCTTGCTGCTGTCTTGTTGCCTGCACCAGCTTTTCTTCTCGGTTTGCTTAAGAAGAATCACGTGAATAAAAAGGTACCGTGAATAAAAAAGTACCATGCTCATCAGCCTTCTTGGCAGCTCACGTCTGTTCTCCATAACCTGGCAGGACTACCCCAGTGACTACCCAAAAATTCTAAAGCAAAGATCATAGCTGTATATCCTGTGAAATAGGAAACCTTTAGTGATTTAGAGTTGGTTGACATAATTTTCAGAAGGGCTAAGGAGGTATGAAGTGATGTAAAGCAAGTATTTTAAATTTTCACATGTGAAAAAAATGCCATAGATCAATGAAAGTGTAATCTCACTACAGAAAGGTGAGACCAGGAATTTAGAACAGCTTAAATTCAGGCACTGAAATCCTTATCCTTACTTAGGACATGAGTAAGTAAATAGTTAAAGACACTGAAGAGATCTTAATGGACCTATTTTTTTGTATGTACTTTCTGAAGTTCACTTACTGAGCACTCATACGAGGCATGTTCAGAGTTTTTGAATGCAATTGCCCAGAAAGAGACACCAAACAGCAGTTCTGAGAATCTTAGCCTTTCAGTCTTAATTTAGGCTCTGTTTTTTGAATATTTGCCCTTGGCCTTATAAAACGCTTAATTTAAAATCATTTCAGTAATGGAAGTTATGTGATTCTCTGTTGCTGAAGAGAGACTCCACTTGTAAAACATCCTTATAAATGACCGACTCTTTTCAAGCATATAACCAGTATGCTGTTATTTTTCAAGTGTGGCATTTGTGTGTCTTACAGATTTATTTTACCTTTCAGAAAGGCTAAGAAATAAGCTTCACTCTCACTATTAAGTTAATAGACAACTTCAATGCCTCAACTTTTTAATAGCTTTGGAATGCAATAAATTTGAAATATTTAATAGACTCTGTGTTATATAGACTTTGCTTACATCCAAGCTACAAGATTGCTCTTGTCTGAATACTCGACAAAGATGTTTAAAATGACTAGGCAAAAAATTATGAAAGCAGCATATGACTCAAATTATAAATAAAATATGGGGACTACTGGACCAAAATCTGCATGCAGGAAAAACTTAGTGACAGTCAAATGTATAGAGAGGATTATTCAAGAACATTTACTAAGGACTCAGTCCTCACACTTTTGCAGTTGAGAGTCAAGTATTTTGAGCAGCTGGCGCACAAACAGTCTTTCCAGAAATTCACTGAGTGACTCTGTAAATGTTCAAGCAGTTCTTAGATCTTTTACTAATTTCCCTGTGCTTGGTGTACCTGGGCTTTGCTTTCATCTATCCTTCTATGGTGACTTCCACAGGTTTCCATAATTATGGAAGCCGTGGCCAAGAATGGCCCACAAATTCTGAGGCTTTGCCATGAAGAACTGTAAGAGGTTTTTTTTTTACCTGAGGGAATAAAAGACCCAAAAGTTCTTATCTTCTGTTCATATCAATTGTCAGAGCTCTGGCAATGGGGTGGCGCTGTGGCAGTTTACCTAAGCTGAGAATCTGCTCCAGTGTTTTTGAGGAACAGGGTTGGAAGATACAACCAGAAAACATACTCTAAAGAAGGGAGCAAGCTTATGAGCTCTGTTTATCGGAGCTCTCCCTAGCTGGGAATGATCAGATGATTACAAGACAAGGCATGAATTCCAGAAAGTTCAAGCAAATTCCTTCTGCTTGTTCGTATCAAGATTTATACAAATGGCATAACACGAGGCTTGGCAAGATAATTTTCCTTCAGTTTTGCCATGTGTTTGCCCCATTAAAAAAAGCAGGATACCTAATACTAGAGGTCTGCCTGATGTCTCAACATTGGCATGCGTAGTTCTGTTGGCTGCAGTGCTACTGCAGTAAGGGCAAGGTAGTCAGAGCCAATTCGTCCCTATCTGCAGAAGTGAGTTCTCGGTGCTTGGTTGTGCTATAAAGCAAGTCCCTGAGAATCCCTGACGGTAATTGTAATTCTCTTCCTCAAACCTAGAGCAATGTTTAAAGCAGAGGAAGCACAGGAACCTCCTGAACAGTTTCTTCCCCCGTTGCCTGTCAGTGATTTCACTGCAATGCCTAGAGAAAGCAAAGCAGTTCAGATGGCATCTATTTCTGGTGTGAAATCCTAATTGTGGATTGCCAGTGCTGATGTGTTTTTCAGACCCTGTGGTGAATTTCTAAGCTCTCTTGAAATAACAGCTGCTGGGACGGGACTGGAATCCCCACGGTGCATTTCAGGTTCGCAGACTTTGATGAAATCTCTAAACAACAGGGTGGGAAAGCTGTTTTTTATCAAGAGCAGCTATGAAGGCAGCAAAGCAAACTCTTGTCAGTAAAGAGCTTTTCATCTCCTTGTCCCGTTTTTCTGAGAAATGAAGGGTAGGATGTGGTAACCCAGTATGAATTTTGAGGGGTGAGGGTAGAAGAGCAGAGACTTTTCTGTTCAGCTCCTCCGTCGGGAGGTGTCCTAGGTAGGGATAAAGATACAGCCTGGTACTCAGAAGTGTGTTGGTGACCCTCATGAAAGCAGTGTCCTGAGAGCCAGAGAGAGGGAGGGAGAGTCATATTGAGGGCTGTGTAGTAGCTCAGGACCACTGTTGTTGGTTTCTTTTTGAAAGCCTATTTTTTCACTTATTTTAAACCTAGAAGAGGCCACTGTTACTGTTGGTTAACTCCCTGTGTAACATCAAACATAGGTTGCAGCTGTGCATGGCAAATATCTGGAGGAGAAAAACTCCTTATCTGAAACACCTTAGTAGCTGCTAGGACACAGGCATTTCCAATTCTTCGCCAGCACATGTGATAATGTATAAAATACTTTTGGTGGCTCACAACGGCATGTGAAAAGATTACATGTGATGGCAATTTGTACAGTGCAGTCCCTTCTCTCTCCCTTCACCTTGTCAGTGTAGTAGTTCGCTAACAGTTGGCATCATTAGGACTATAGTCTGGCCACTGATGAAAGAGCACTGAATGCCTTAAGATGGTGAATACCATCAAACATAAAAAGTCTAACCAATGTCATTTAACGGTGTGTGATCTCGCTGTTGTCTGAGGATCAGCACTCCACCGTGTTAATGTCTCAGCTGCCGTTCAGTTTTCTACTAGGGGCAAACTTAAACATTTGTAGTTGCCACAGCATTAGCACAGTTAGCTAAGCAATGAAGACCTCAGCTAAGCTTGTGATACAGTCTCCATGGTTAAAACTATATTCAGCAGAGCTATATAATGGTCAACACCTGGATACATCTGGTACACTGGATACATCTAATACACTACAAGATCCATTATATGAAAGGTCCACTGCTTGCTGTATCTGTGATGATGGTCACATTGCAGTTACTGTTAAGGAATTTAGCATTGATTGGTTCCACAAAACATTTGACATGCCCTCTACAAAACTTAGGTTCCTTGACCAGTTCCTGGAGAAACAACCTGACAGTGAACAAATAAAAGCATGTCCCTGGGATTCTTCTGGCTGACATGACTTTGATAATCTGCCTCATGTGAGCCGCACATAAGACATCGCATAAGCCCACTCACTGAGCCCATTTTCTGTCATCCCTGAGTTTAGCTCGATATTGCCTAAGTTTCCAGTAACGTTTATAATGTTTTTTGGCTCCTCAAGGGAAAGTAAGACCCTTGCACCTCCTGGGCGCCTGATGGGAGGCTACATAGGCTGGGACTCTTCAGTTTGGAGAGGAGAAGGCTGAGAGCAGAGTAACGTTTACAAAATCATGAAGGGAATGCACCAGGTGAATGAGTAACTATTATTCACCTGTTATTGAACAGTTACAGCACAAGGATTAGGAGGCATTCGATGAAACTAATAGGAGATTGGTTTGAAACTGATAGAAAAAGGTTCTTTTTTACACAGAAAGTAATGAACTTGCAGAATTTGTTGTCATAGAAGACTATGGAGGCAGGGTCAAAGCAGGGTTAGGTAAATTTAGGGACAGCAGGTCTATAAGCAGATATTACAAGCAGTGCGCAGGGTAGTGCCTTCTAACATCACTAATCCAGTGATTGTGGTTCCTGGGGGAGAACAAGGGGATCAGACTGCACAAAGTGGCCAGGAACACATATACTCCCTAAATGGCATTTCCCACTTCCCCTATTATAGAGAAGGTAGTGGCATCACTGTACCCTGGTCTGCTGTAACCATGTTCTTACATCCTTAACATCAACTGGGGAGTCAAGAAGGTCAGACACTGTCTCTCAAACCCAAAATACAGCATGCATTTTCCATGACCTTCCACTCTCTCCAAAATGTAAAGCATTCATTCTCATACTTTTGCCCGGTTGCTTTATAAACTTCTTCAGATTGGGCAAACAGAAATAGCTTAAACAGAAGACAGCAGTCCTCTATGGGGAACGGCTTAGTAATCATACAGTCCCTGAGCTCCCCACGACTACTGGCTTCTCCAGAGCAGCCTCCTTCCTCCCCGTACAAGAGGGAAGGGTCTCTGGTCTTGCTTTAAAAGCAGGAAGTTCAGGAGAAACAAGCTGAGATTCTAGTCAGAGATGCTTTTGTCTTGGCCAATCAAAAGGAAAACATTAGTACATACTCAGGGAAATTATTTGAAGAAAATGGTTATATTATTTTCTGTCCCTTCACATCACTGAATCAGAGTACAGTTACATACTGTTATTGGTGAAATAGCAGCAGAATGATTAAGGAAATCCAACAGGCAAAACCACGCAAAATATGTTAGTTATCAACAAAGTAATTGGATAGTGTTTAAGGGAATGAAGCAGACACAGGCATGCAAAATATTACAAAGGATTATAATAACTGTAGCAGAGAGTGGAGGTTTCCAAGTGACTACATTCCAAGTGACTTGACTACATTCACTACCGGCAAACAGAGGACTTTCTCATCACTACCCTACTTCAAGGAACCACAATGAGAGGGGACAGTCACCCCAGAGGTATCAGGGTTTCCCGAAGAACGGGAAATACTAAACGAAAGTGAGAGGAGGGAAGCATTAGAGAGGAAGAAAACATACTCAAATTCTGAATTCTGTTAGATGGCTAACATGCTGTATTTCATAGAAAGGATGACTTTTAAGCCTGTTGTGGTTCAGTGGTTACAACAGCAGTCAGAGCAAAAAAGCAATATATAATACTGAAAATAATTTTTAAAATGAGGAGGGAGCAAAAGTATAAGATTGATTTACAAAATGGGAAAAGTGATAAAGTCAAGCTGAAGACTACAGGAAGAAAGTCAGTCACTGACAGGTTTAAAAAGAAATGCAAATTTTATAACACATTTGTAAAGCAAAAATTCCGAGTGATGGTGTAAGATCTTTTGTTAGATGGAGAGAGTGCATTTAAAATAACGTAGGAAAGGACAACATTTGTACCGATTTGGATCTGGGAAGGAAGAAGATGATGGAGATGGCGATAGTGAAACATTTTCTAATTCACTAACAAAAAAGGAGAATTTTTAGTAAACGCAGGCTAGACAAGTTAAAGAACTGGTCTTCCTATGGTACGCCAGAACACCCCACACGAGCACGGATGTCCTCCCTTCCCCGGGCTCCAGCTCCACTGCTGGAGCTTCCCTCCAGCTCCACCGCCCTCCCCACTCAGCCGTGGGCTCACTGCAGAGCTGCCCCCGCGTCCCTGCGTGGCAGGGCCATGCCTGGGGCACCCCTGTCTTCGGCGACTGCTCCCTTGCTCGGCAGCAGCGGGCACCCGATGTCTGCCCCGCACCTGGGGCTGCACGGCCCCGTGCTCCCCTCGGGGCCCATCCATCGCTCGGCTGGCTCTGGTCCTACCGACGGGGACATGGTCCGCCACCATGACCAGCTGAGGAGATCGCACCCATCCAAGTCGAGCGGTGCCTCCAACTGCCCCGCCGCGGCCTTGTGCTGCTTGCGGGGGCGGTGGCGCGGGGTGCCTCTCCCCGCTGCCGGCTGCGGTGGCGGTGGCCTCTCGGACAGGCGCTCCTCGCGGTGCGCTCCTCTTGCTGTGCTCCCCAGCCAGGCCCTCCACCACCCGTCAGCCGGCGGACCAGCACGCCCGGGGCTGGGCTCGGCCCTCGGCCTCCAGCCTCCAGCCGGAGCGGGCTGGCGGGGCTGTCCCCGGTACGGGAGCCGGGGCTCCCGGGCGGGCCCCGGGCTCTGGCGTCGCCCGGGAAGCGTGGGCCCGGGTGGCGGCGGCGGCGGG
>VZTL01007010.1:1239-19068 GCA_013400535.1 Scopus umbretta
TCTCTTCTCTTCCCTTTCCCTTTCCCTTTCCCTTTCCCTTTCCCTTTCCCTTTCCCTTTCCCTTTTCCTCTCCCTCTCTCCCCTCCCCTATCTTCCTGTCCTCCCCTCCCCTTCCCTTTTGCCGCAGTTCCCTCGCTCCCTGCTCCCGCCGATCCCTCTGGCTATCGCAAACCACCATTTGCCCGTGCGACCACCGGGGCCGCCAGCGCTCCCATCTCCCGCTCCCATCTCCGGCTCCCATCTCCGGGTCCCCCCGCCGGGTCCCATCATCTCTGGGTCCCTCCACCGGGCTCCCCCCGCCGGATCCCCCGGGAAGGGGCTTTGGGNNGGGCGGGGCAGTGCCCGCCCGCGGAGGCATCCCATGCAATATTCCCGCTGGGATGGGGACTGGGACACGGCGTGCCTTGCCAGCCCAGCGATCAGAGCCCGGCTCTGCTCCAACGCTTCTCTCCAATACCGCCTGGGTGACAGGGCGGGGGCCACTGAGGGCCTGCCGGTTCCGCACGCAGGCCTGGGAGAAGAATAAAAACCCTCGGGAACTTCAAAGCCAGGTTGCGGGGCGGCAGTGAAAGGGGTGTCATCTCCCTTGCCTTCCTCGCAGGGATTTGAGGGCCAGCTCCAGCCCATCCGCAGGGCATCGGGGCTGGGCGGGCTGCGGGAGCGCAGGGTACGGCGGCGCTGAGCCGTCGCGCTCCGTAGGTGGATATCGCCTTATTCGTTATCTTTGTCCTCTAGGTTTCTTGGATTCCTGAGACGTATTTATCTTGTCTGTCTGGGGCTGCTTCCCTAAGTCGCTGTGTAAATTGAAAGGCTTTTTTTCCCCCCCCTTTTCCTCCCCTCCCCAGCTCACCACCTTTTTTAATTAAAGCTTTTAACTCGCCTGGTGTTTACTGTCTTATGTAAAGTATCTAAACAAACAGACCCGGCCGAATGCAAACACCAAAAGGGAGCCGGCCCCCCATTCTTACCCCTTTATTGTCCAAAAAAAAAAGCGCATCTCCCCATGTCATAGTTACAGTTCCAAAAGGAAATTGCTTTTATTTGTAAAGGAGGCTTTAAAAAGCAGTGACATGAAGGGGAAAAGCTCCTTAAGGGAGGAAGGTCACGGGGTTAGAGGCGAGATTAAAGGAGCGATCTTTCCACCTCGCAGGGAAAGCAGTGCCGGAGCCTCCCCAAACCTGGCAGAAGGGCTGCCGAGGGGAGGGGGGCGCGGGTGGAGGGGACGATGCTGGGGGCCTGGGCTGGAGGAGGCCGCTGGGCCCCAGGCGGTCCCTGGTCCCACACAGGCACCTTTCAGCTGTCAGAGAAGGGAGCGGATGCACAGAGGTGAAATCCCTTGCTTCAACGCCCAAAACCTCACATCCTCTGTGTCATCCAGCAGGAAACATCACGGTGGGGGAAGCAGCCCCTCCAGAGCTCCGGCTCAGGCAGGCGGTGGGACGTGGAGGGCCGTGGGATGCCGAGGGCGATGGGGATGGGGAGCCCTGCTCCCCGCTGGGGCTGGGGAAAGCAGGCAGTGCCCTCTCGCCGAGGCTGGCTGCTGCCGTCTATTTGTGGTGAGCCGAGGGATGGAAGGGGACAGGACCACGCAAGCGATCGCCCCCAACCCTCCCTTTCCCTCTTCTGCAGCCAACCGTGCTGGCTGCCTTTTTTGCTGAATAACGGTCCCTGGCGAAGGCAAGTCAGCGTGAGGGATGTGGGGGCACTTCCCTTCGCCTCCCTACAAAGTCAGCACCCTGCCAGGTCTCAGGCATGAACAGCAGCCCAGGACTCGGGCATCAATGCCAACAAAGGCGGCTGCATCCCCCCCCACACGCCCTCTGCCTGCCGGATCCCTTCCCCGTTCCCCTGTCCCTCTTGGCAGGCACAGCCCGCTGCCCTCACCAGTCCCAAACTGGGGCTGTGCCCAGCCCTGCCCCGCACAGGAGCCCGGAGCCGTTTTTGCAGGGCAGCAAGGAGAAGGAGATGCAGCCCCAGTCTCACCATGAATGGAAAATGGCTTTTCCACCGCTAAGAGGGATGCAAACATCCGTAAGAGGGATGCAAACATCTTTGCTCTAGCTGGGGTCTGGGTCCTGGACTGTCCATCTCCTGTGCCTGGTAGGTCCCCGATAATAAATGATCCCCACCATGGCAAAGGAAAGTGCCAGTGATGATACTTCCCTTGCTCCTGGAGTGCTGCCAGCACAGGTAAGTGGCTGGGACGGATGTCCCAGAGGAAGGGCATTTGGAAGGAAAGCTGGGGCTGGCAATGCTTCCCCCTGGGATGAGGCTGGAGAGGGGACCACATCTGCCTGACCCATTCAGGGTTCCAAGAGCAGCACTGTGCAGTTACCCCATCGCCACACTGAGCCCTGAGCATCACCAAGACACGGATGCAGGGACATTCCCCCTCGGGCTGCACAGGAAGATGCAGGATGTTTGCCGGGCGCAGCGTCTGAGGAACCTGTTAGCGAGGTGTCTCTGTTCTTGCCGTGATGCTGAGCAGACCTCCTTGTCCCTCCATGCCTTTATGCAGAGGATGCTCACACACCATCTCTCCCACCCTTTCCCACAGTCCCAGGGCTCTGTGACATTTGGGTAGCGCGGAGCCGGCGCTCTGCGGCTCCTGCTTGGCACTGCCAGGCCCCAAACCTATTCTCGCTTTCTTCTCCAAAGTGCAGCGGCCGCATTGACCTCAATATTCGGAGAGCATGTGCAAACATAGAACGTGAACGGATGTGTGGGAGGCCGCTCTTCTCCTAAAATATGTGCATTTAAATTGTCTGAGGGAATTACTGACATTAGCCCGCTTTGGTTTTGGGTTTTATTAGTGTCATTCAACAAACATCCCCTTGCAACCTGGGTAGTGAATGCCCAGCTGTGCTCACTGGAGATGCCACTCGGCACTCTGCCTGCCACAGCAGCTGCTTCAAGGTAGTAAATGCATTCACCCTTTCGCTCGCAGGCCTTGGAGCTGCATTAGCTTGTGCAGAGGTGGCTCCTGCACCCCTCTGAGGCTGCGTCACAGCTCCCCTGACTTATGGGACTTACGTGCCATGGAGCATCTGCAAACTGTCCTGTCCTGCAGGATCCCTCCCAGCGGCGTGGACTCTTCTCACTCAGGCAAACACCAGGGGCTCGTGTGGAGCAGGAACCTGTCCTTCCCTTTCCCCCTCACCTTTCTGCATCACTGGTTTTATATAAAACCACGGGATAGACCGTAAAGCCTGGCACACACAGCTCACCGAGAATTGACTGGGTATCTGTCGTGATTTAACCCGGGAGGCAGCTAAACACCACACAGCTGTTTGCTGTATTTGCCATCCCCACACTGGGATGAGGGAGAAAATTGGAAAAAAGGTAAAACTCGTGGGTTGAGATAAAGGCAGTTTAATAGGATAGCAGAGAAAGAGAAAATAATAATAATTATTAATAATTGCTCACCACCCAGCAACTGATGCCCATCCCATCCCTGAGCAGCGATCGCTGTCCCCCAGCCAACTCCCCCCACTTTCCATACTGAGCATGATGCCATATGGTATGGAATATCCCTTCGGTCAGTTGGGGTCAGCTGTCCTGGCTGTGCCCCCTCCCAGCTTCTCGTGCCCCCCCAGCCTGCTCGCTGGTGGGGTGAGAAGCAGAAAAGCCCTTGACTCTGTGCAAGCACTGCTCAGCAACAACTAAACCATCAGCGTGTTATCAACATTATTCTCATCCTAAATCCAAAACACAGCACTGTGCCAGCTACTAGGAAGAAAATGAACTATCTCAGCTGAAACCAGGATGGTATTGTAGATACACACTGCTTCTATAAATATTTATGGAGATACAGTCCGCCTTGGTATGGGCAAACACAAGTGTAAATAATGCTGTACACTCTTAGCATGCTATGGATGGTGTTGTGAGCAGGAATAGTGGTTCCTTGTGAAATCAATTTAATGAATCAGTTATAGCAAGAGGGTAATAATCCCAGTAGCATTATTATGCCCAATAGCAAGAGCATTTGCAATGACAGCTGGGTTAGCCAGTGACCCTTTGCCTGGGTGTATGGGCATGGGGAGAGGAGAAGGGGCCCTCCACAAGCTTCCCAGTGGAGGAAGATGAAGATGAAGAAGATGTAGAACCACCACAGGAGAGATGTGGGTGCAGGTGACAGAAATGAGAAAAAAAGAATTGGGTTTTCCTGGCTGTTAGACACACAAGGATGTTGTGATGTTAACTGGGATGGTGGCTCTTGGGGCAGGGAGAGGCTCCCTGGGCAGAATGGCTTGCTTGGTGAGGGGACAATGAGCAAGAAGTGTGTGAGCTGAAATAGATGGGCTTGGGTGAGCGGGCATGCTGCACGCCCTGGGCCCCCGGTATTAAATACACCTGAGCACAAAGCTTGCTTTAAAGTGATTTTGGCCCCTAAATATCTGTGCGCCCTCAGCTAATGCTGCCAAACTCTCCCAGGATATAGATGTCTTGCATTTTTTCACCTCTGCCAGAAAAGAGAAGAGATGAAGAGTTCTGGGATGAAATCTCCGTTTCACAACAGGCTTCCTCATGTCTTTGGGTGAATCACTTCATCTTTCTTTTTTCACCTGCTGCAGCAGAGTGCTCTCTCCTGACCAGGCATCTCCCCCATGCTCCATCTCTGGCACATTTCTGAGTTATGCCGTGAGCCCTACATCACGGAGCAGCCTCTGGTTCACAGTTTCTACAGCTGGTGATCAAAGGTCTTTCCTAAATACAAAGTAGATCCACATGTGTTCTTTTTGTTTGAGTAAAACCAACGGTGGTGCAAAAGGCCAGCGCAGAGGCCAAGCAACTCCTATGTCCTTGCAAAAGCACGTGGACCTTCCAGGTGCCTCTGGGCTGAAGGATGCAGTGTGTAGCTTGCAGACATACAGCATAGAGGATGGGGGGAATTTCACTGTCTGTGGGCATATTCCTGAAGTCATTCTCAGCCCACAGGTTATTCATAAGCATTTTACTGGGAGTGTGCAGTAGTTCACAGCATTGATGCATGCTGCTGGACACGTGGGCCATGGTAGCACTGATCTGCCCTCAAGGAGTGGATGGTACCTTCACAACCAGATCAAATTTCCGGATATCTTCTCTAGTTTATTGTTTTCTCTTTGCAAACACATTTGAGCCAAGTAATTAATGTTAGGTCATGTAAGGAAAGTAGAGGCAGAAGAGGCAAGAACACAGCCAAAGCAAATTGCATTTTGTTATTTAAGTGAGCATTTCGGGATATTTTTTGAGCTGTCCATCAGCTCAAACAGTAAGGATCTTCTTCTTTAGCTGGATATCATCTTTGCAGAACTTCCTCATGTACTGATTCTGTGTTTATAAACTGAGAGGTATTTTGAACCGACAGCTCCAAGGCTGCTGGTAGAGTGGAAGAGACAGAGGAAGGGGGTGATTTGTTGTCTGAAGAGTTGAGTGACCCAGTTTTGGCCAAACTGCTTTCTGAATACCTCGACTTGACAGGCAAGAGCTGGACTTCCACACTGGGGACTCCAGCAAGGGCATGACATCTGGGTACAGCTGTGCAACGCTGTAGAAACCCAACTTATGCAGCATCTTTAACAGCATATTCCTAGCAGTCTGATCCTTGACCTCATAGGTATTTTCAATTAATTAGTCTATCAGAAACTATTTTTGTCCTTGCTTTCCCTCCTTCCAGCAGGTTTGCAAGGCCATACATGGCACTGTGCTCCTGCACAGAGCGGTATTGTTTTAATGAGCTTTTGGGTGGATGCTGTATTGCATTAACATGGCACATTAGCATCCATTAATGTGAGGCACTTATGCATCAACAGATATTTTTTGGCATCTTTTCCTATTCTAATTAATGAACTGAAGGTGTGGGAAAGAAAACCAGTGAAGTGCAGGGGCCAGGAGTGTGGTTGTTCAACCTTCCTCTTGAAATCCATGATCCTGTCTTGGGGGCTGGATCCTGCTCCTTATTACATCACCCAAAATCTGGAGTAGCTCCATGGGGCTGAGCCCCTTTACTGACAAACCCGTGTGATGGGAGCTGGTGGAGGTCTGTTGTAGCCGAAGACAGGCAGTGGGTAACCAACTGGGCTGAGAGGGGATGGGTCTAGCTGGCAGCTGAGCTGAGCAATAGCATGGGGTTGAAAATATAGGCAGGAATTTTACAGACCCTTGAGTGAGGGAAGGACTGATACAACAGCCCAAGACTGGACACTAACTCAAAGCACCCAGCTAGAAACCACAGCGTGTTTCGGAGCATCCCTGCGGACCTGTGTAGGTTTGTTTTTTAAGCTGGTGACACTTCAAATTATTGCCATTAAAGCCCCTTGCTCTGGCTGCTGCCACTGAGCAGAAGCCAGAAAGGGTTTGAGGCAAGAGGCAGCTGGAGCCGTCACAAAAGCAGCCGCAGAATATCGAATCGGGGAGAAATTAGGACAACCATTTCTGGGAGCTTTGAAGGCAAAGGCTGTTTGTTTAGCCTTAAAGGAGACAGGCTGCTCCTGCTGCTGCTTCGCTTGCTTCAGCCTGGGAGACATCCTTCACGCTTTCTGAAGGCAAAAGCCATGCCAAGAGAGGAGAAGAGGCCGGGTGTCATTTGCTGTGGGGTGTGGCGAGGGGAGCACGGTGCCGTCGCGGGGTCCCTCACTGCCGGCGTGCCCAGGCGGAGGTCAGCAGGTCGCTGAAGTTTGATCTGCCCTCATCCCCCCTCACGGGGAAAATGAAGCGACAGGGACTTTGCTCCAGCACAGTGGCCACTTTGAAAAAATGTTTCAGGCAGATAATTTATCGGGTTTAATTGCTCCTTAATCCCCCTGATCGGCCTGGCGTGGAGAAATCCCCTCTGAATGGGGGAGCCTGTTTGAAAAGGCCAAGGAGGGCTGGGAGGGCTGGAGGGAGGATGGAAGGCTGGCGGGAGGGAGGGAAGGAGGGAGGGAGGGAAGGAGAGCCCCTTGCTGTGCCCATGCAGTCTGGCATCTCTCTGCAGCCTGGTGCGCTGGCGCTGCTGGTGCCACAGCCTGCATCCCCTTTAGTGATTTTATCAATGGATTAAAAAGCCTCTGGTCACTTCTCCTGTATCCTCCCGTGCAGAGGAGGCTGGACCAAGCTGTACTACTGCAGCAAGTGCATAGCCAGGGGCATCCCTGACCATACCCAGCCAGAGACCCTGGCAGTGATGAGCCAGGGTGGTGCCCACCCATGGTACCAACACCCCAGTGCTGATCCCCCCGGCTCCCCAAAACAGCAGGGACTGAGGTCCTCCTTCCCCCTCATTCGGCAAGGTCCCTCTCTTCGGTGCGCTTCTTGCTGCTTCCATGTTATATCCAGGGCTTTGTAAAGATTTCAGAGGAGGAAATGTCTTGCACACTCTGTGGGAACTGCACCTCTGTGCTCTGAGGTAGTTACACATGGGGGAACGAATGCTTTCCCACGAAGGGCAGCAGATGCACAGGCCTCACTATGTATGGCAAATCACCATCCTCAACACGGAGCAAAACCTCCTTTAACAGCCCCCTCTATTTCTGTCCGGTGCTCTTGGCCAAGGTCCGAGTTTGGAGGCAGGAATGAAGGGCAGTGCAGGCTCAGAGCATCTCCAGCACTGCTCTTTTCCTTTGATCTTTATCTCCCCCTGCGATGGTCAGGGGGTTTCATGGTGGGATATCTCCAGTTGCTTTCGTGGGATGCATTTAGCCTAAAATACAGCAAAGCATGCTGTCCATAACCCAACGCAAGACCATGAAATCATCTGGTCTGTGCCATGACACTGAGTACTGAGAGAATTATAAAACTTGAATAATGTTTTAAAAGAAACAGAGGCTAAACTGAAAAATGTGGCTGCATGTCTCACCTCTTGCCATTCCCCTTTGGCTCTTCATGGAGTCTTGTACACTGCTCTCTTGTATGTTGGTGTAAATCAAGAGTGCTCCAGGGGTGAGTTGGATTCAACAGACACCAGAGTAAAACCAGACCTCTGTTCAAAGGCAGGTAATATTTGCCGTGTGTAACCAGCAGAACAGTCTGTGTAGCTTTATCCTGGAAATAATGCATGTTTTCTATTTCTTTGGTACAGAAACCTGCCCAGCTAAGGGCTCCTCCTACCTCTGTTTCCATAACCCAACACCTGAACAGCATTTATTTTTTCTATTCGATGTATATGAGCCATTTCCTTTCAATCAAAGTGCTTGCAGATAATTTCACCATGCTGGTTCAAGGTATGCGTTGCCTTTTATCCCGTAGGTATCATTCTGGTTTTATTACACATTAAGTTGAGTCCAGACTTTTGCTTGCTTGGGTACAAGAAAAAAACACTCCAGTTAATTCCCAACATTATAATATGCTACTGGGAACTTGAGTAGAGAGTCTACGGGCTCCCAAGAAAATTAACCCAGGCTTTTCACTTGAGACTTCATTGGTTTTAAATCAAGATCACAAACCAACTATAGGCAGGTTAATGACAACTAGAAGAAAAAAATTGCACTGATGAGCCTAAAAGGCCCCAAGGTACATTACCACAAGACTGATTTTTTTCCTCCAACCTTCAGCAATGCAAGCTCTCGCGAAAAACCTTCGCAGTGCCTCAAATATGCAACGCAAACAAGATTGCTTTTATTCTTACCCATGGCATAAAAAATTAGCCAGGCTTCTTCCAAGCCAGAAAAGCCTCAAATCTTTTGTGGAAATTGCTGTAGCTGGAGGGGTGTAGATCTACCCCGACCATCCAAAGATGCAAGGAACCTCAAAGACAGGTTGCTGTGCTTCACCAAATGAAAAAACCCATTTGCAATGATGCTGCTAAAGAGCTTTGTGCTGGATCACGCAAAGGAAGGGGATATTTCCATCCTAGAGTCAGTCACGTTTCAGCACAGCAGAATATGGGGACTCTGACTGAGCAATTCATTTAGGAATGGAAATAGCTGTTCCCTCTCGGTTCAGGGCAAGCTGTGACCATGCTCACTCCAACACACCGGTGGCTCCTTGGAAACGGCATTTCTGGGCTAGATGACCATCAGACCTATGAGCTATAAAAACCAAAGGGTCCAGAAATCCTCTTTTTTTCCTTTTCCAGTGGTTGCTCTACCTGCTCCGGCAGGTGTGGAAGCAGTGGGCACCAGCTGCAGAGGTCTGAAGAAGTGAGCATACTCTCTCCTGCAAGCCCATCTCCAATGCTGAGGCAGGGTTTGTCCCACCACGTCAACCCCATGAGCTTCCAGCAATGAGCTAGATGCTGGAAATGGGCTTTTTTTCTGGGTGAGATGGTTTGATCAGGGAATTTCTTGCTGGCAAAGTGAAACACTCCTCCTCATCCATGGCAATACGCTGGTCTGCAATCAACCAACCAAATGTTTTCATGTTCATTTTCCCAGCAGAAAACAAGGGTGGTGATAGATGAAGTAAAAGAGAGACCAGGAAAAGAATAAAATAAACTCAGTTCCCTAAACCCATCACTACTCCTTTGTGTAGGCAACAAGACACAATGACATAATTAATTCCCTTGGAGCATCCCCACAGCAAGGAGCCCACACAATGAGCCCATACCTCCCAAAAGTAAACCCCAAAATCATTAAGTCACTGATGCAAGGCCAAGCTGAAGTCTGGATGGGCTTTTTAACCCCACAATTCATTTACAGAGGAGCCTGCATGGAAAAAAAAAAAAAAACAGCCCTTGGGTTTTCTGAGTAATTTGGTTAGGAATGGATTTTCCCTTTTGGTTCAACCATATCATCCTGTTAAATCCAGGTAAATGACTTGCAATGATGGTGATGTGGGAAAGTGGAGTCAGAACCTTTAAAACCTCCTATTTTTAGCACAAGATCCCAAACTGTTGACCCAACATACTGTAATTCCTTCCCTCCATGCCTTTTCTGTGGTTGTTTCCTAATGGAGTTGTTAACGTTTCCTCTCTGTATCAGGAACTGCGTGGAGAAATATTTTGTCCTTGTGACTGACACAGCCCATCTAAAGGCTGCTGACCTTTTTTTTTTTTTTTCTTCTTCTTTTCTTTTTTTGGCAATTTCTCCTTTGGCTGATGAAACCCTCCCTGAGGCAGGAGAGTTTTGCTTTCTCAGGCAGCAGGCTTGCCAGGTGTGCTCCCCCAGCCTCTCGCTGCTCTAATTATTAGCATGAGGACAAGCAGATGAGAAGCCATGAGTGGGGTCAGCTCCACCTGAAGAAAAAAACACTAATATATCATCTCTGAAAACCCCAGGCCAAGTTGTGAAAGCACAGCATGTTGGGCAGCAATGGAAGTGCCCAACTGGCCAAATGCCAGCAGATGCACAGTGCTGCTGACCCCAGGGAAATGTCTGACCTCACTTTCCACATAAACACCAGTTTACTGGAGGGAGAGAAAAGTGGGGTTCCAAGGCATCACTAGCATCACTGCATCCTTCAGTAGCGAGGAATTAGCCAGGTGAAATTCTTAGGTGATGGTAGGAAACAGGCAACACTTTGTGCTCTTTGGGACAATGACAATGGGATGAAGAATCAGTGCATCCCTTCTGCTGCTTCTGTGTTCTCTCCAAATGCATGCTAAACTGTCCTGCCTGCAGATCCAGGCTATCTATATGGTGTCCCAATATATGCTGGAAATGGAGACCTGGTCCTGTGATTCCTACCCAACCTGAAGAGAAAAAAATAAAGCAGATGAACATGTAGCTGGGACAAGAGCACTAAATATCCAACTGGGTCATATCAGAGAATATCATAAAATGGTTTGGGTTGGAAGGGACCTTAAGGATCATCTAGTTCCAACCCCCCTGTCATTGGCAAGGACACCTTCCACTAGATGAAGTTGCTCAAAGCCCCATCCAACCTGGCCTTGAACATTTCCAGGGATGGGGCATTCCCACAGCTTCTCTGCACAACCTGTTCCCAGTGGTTGTCTCACCACCCTCATAGTGAAAAAGGTTGTCACTGTTTGCTCAGTTCTGTGGAGACTCATGCCCTTGTGTTTTCCTTCCAGGTTTTCCATTAAGGAGAAACTATTACATTTTTTTTGGAGGATCTGATGACTTTCAATGGGAAAGGGCAGAGCAGGACACAGAAATCAGAAATGACATGAGGTCATTTCATCTTGACAGGCTGCTGCCAATTCCTGAACTCAATCTTTATCCAAAGACCTAGAAACTGTGTCAGGCTCACTGTAATGTTTAACCCCCTGTGGAAAACTCTTGTTTCCACTGCTGTTGGCTTAACTAGGACCAAACTAGGTTTTAGTTATAGTTAGTCCTAGCTCCAACATGGCAAAGGCACAAACTTAAACCGTTGCAGGCGCCTTTTCTGGAAGAAAGCAGGCATTCCCTCGCCACGGCAAATGATGCTCATTGAAGACCAGCTGAAACTGCCTGTGGGCTGGAGCACATTGCTCTGAAAAGCAATGCAATAATAACGCAGGCACCCTTGTGATGACAGGTTTGATTATTTTAAGGAGCCTGCGTTGTTAGAGTGAAGCTGTTGCAAATTAGGTGATTTCGGTGGCGGGATCAATGTCACAGCGAGTGTGGGGCTTTTCCAGCCTTCGCCATTTGAGCAACCTGCATCGGATCCATGGAGCTGGCAAGTGAGTTGTGAACAGATGCTTGGGAAAATTGGATCATTTACAAAGTGTTTAAAATAATTCCTGCTGGCTCCTTGCCAATTTTGACATCCTCCCCACTTTGAGAAAACATGCAGGTACGTCCCCAGCCATTGTCCTCTGGGTCCTTTCCAATGTGACTGGTGCTGGAGGTGTGGGGGGCTTTGCCTGCCACAGGAACTGGCATCCTCCCCATCAACCCATCCACCAGGAGAAATGTCATCCACACAGCCTGGCTGGGGGAGCGGAGGTGGCCACCGGCACTTCTGGGTGCAAGACACAGTCCCAATTTGAAGGCATTTAGAATTAATGATATGGTAAATGGCTTGTTTTAAATACACAGCCCAGCAGTAACTGGAAATATTTCTCCTTTGTTGACATACTTTGCTGCTATACGCAGAAAATTTCGGTGTCGCGACTGAGGGGACCCCCCCAAATGCCAGACAAGAAGGATTTGGGTCATATTTCTAAGGTGGTCTAGTGGAAGGTGTCTCTGCCCATGGCAGGAGGGTTGGAACTAGAAGATTTTTAAGGTCCCTTCCAACCCAAAACGTTCTATGATCTATGAAATCACACGCTGACATGGGCTGGAGCACCAGGGTGGCCTGAGATGTAGCAGGCAGCCCAGGGGAAGCTTGTGTGGCCTCTCAGATTTGGGCATCGCAATCTCCCTCATGTGCTCATTTTGCAGTGCAGCACCTGGGACTGGGTCTGGTACCTTCATGAAATCTCCAGGCTTGGCTGCTGCGCCACAGGGACAGACACATTGGCTGGGGAATAAGGAGGTGTTAGCAGGCATGGAGGGAGGTATGGGAAAGCCACTTGGGTGGCTTTCTTCTTCTGATGGGTTTCTGTCCTTGTACCAACACCTTTGGCATCAGTTGACTCACAAATTCACCAACAGTGACTTTGAGGAGCCCAAATATTTTGGTTTACAGCTGAACAAGATGTGGTTTACAGTCCACAGGGAATCTGGTGAAGGGAAAGGCAAAGGTTGCTGCTTTCTTTAATGTACAAATTTAGTGACAAACCACTTTATGTGCCACAAAGGTCATGGTGCCTTGGGCAGTGGCCTTGGCCATTTACCTGCAGCACGAAAGAGCATTGCTCAGTCTCTGCTTGCTTTCAGGGCAGGTACCTCTCTGAGACAAGCCCTGGGAGGTGATGAGAGGGGCAGGGCTGTGCCTGGGATTCTGCCTCCAGCCCAGCACATCCCAAACACGTCCTGGAGTTTGTGACAGATTTGCCTGTTTTACACAATGTTTGGTTATGGAGGGCATGGGAGGGCAGGGTCCCTTGGGGCTGTCTGGGGATTTGGGATGATGGTGCATGGGAACTAAGGGGAATAAAATCACCACCTTCCTCCAGACGACTTCTTGCTGATGCTACATCTTCTCTAAGACAAGCAGTGATGCTAATACAAGTTGGCACGTGCATTGCAAATATTCCAGAATAAAACTTCCCCCATGCGGGCAGCTCCCCATCCTGCTCTCTTCCAAATATCTGTTGTTTGAGCCCCCAGATATTGCTCTGAAACACAGATTTAACATGACTAAGGGGCTCCAGGGTAATCACCACATCGTACCTCTCCCCCTACAGCTCACTTACAGCCAGTTTCTCCGGCTTGCCTTTCCATTTGCCAGGAGCACTGCAGCCAGAGGCCCCTGCCCAGGCAGAGAGCATCCTGATCGGCTCTAAAAACTTCTGCTTTAATGGAGAAAACAAGAGAGGAAGGAAGGTCCTTGGCTGAACTCACCTTCCCTGGGCTGTGCATCCCAGCTGTGCAGAGCCCTGCTCAAAGCTCTTCACTGCTGCGGCAGCAACGGCAGAGGGAAGCACACGCCGCTGCCTGCCAGGCACTGTGGGTTTTTTACCCAGATGTGACTTTTAATTTTAATTTTCTAGCAACAGAGAGATGGACTGGCCCCATCCACCCCCCGGTGGTTTTTCGTGATTGGCACGGCAGGCCCTGAGCGAGCGCAGCTCGTGGGTAGCGGCAGGGAAGAGCTTTGCTTCAGCGGCACGAGAGCAAATCCCGCAGCGCGGCTGTGGTTTGCTCCCCAGTAAGAGGCTTGGAAATATCGATCGGCACTGGAGAAGAGATGTGCACAGGAGAAAGAGCACAAGATTTGGGGATTTAAAAATGATATAATTGGATTCCTGAATTAAACACAGCGAGCGGGAAGGTTGGCAACAGCATCCATCCAGGGGCTAAGGCGAGTTTTCTCAGCCGTGCTTGCCTGAATGTCCAACATGGGACCATCCCAGATGATTTCTCCCGGGAAAGTGGCATGCGTGAGCAAATGTTTTTGGGAATGTCTTTGCTAAAAGGCCAAAACGGTGGCATTGCCTGCACGTGCATCACGTTAGGTTGTTTTCCCTACAGTGCAATGGCACTGAATGGTGGTTCATCTGGTTGGGGCTGGACACTCATTCTGAAGGATGCTAGGTAGCTTCTGGTTTCCAGGGATGGCCCATAGCTGCACTTATGAGTGCTTTCTGTCACCAAAAATATTTAAAATATTTAAAATTTGTAGCTTTTTAAGCTATAATCTCTTCTGCTGTTTGTGTGAATACTTGGATGCATCGATTTATGCCATCTCTCTCTCTCTTTATAGATCTCTGAATGCACATGCCTATGTGGCATGGAAGCCAGCAGTTCTATAGGATAAAGTCTTTGAACTGGTAGTGGTTTGGTCCTCACACGCTGGGCTGTGTGATGCTGGTATGGGAGACATGGGGTCCTTTTGCACTGTTCTGGGGACAGTGATGAGTCCCAGCATGAGGCGGGCTCCTGTGCCACGGCCGTGGGGGACAGAGGCAGTGTCCCCTCACCTGGGGGATGGTGCTGAGCTGTCCTGGAGGGCTCAGCCCAAAAGCAAGGACCAACCTGGTGCTACTTTTACCCCCAAACCCCAACATCTGTCCCTGGCCCAGGGGATGAGGCCACAGGTCTGCATCCCCACCTGAAGCAGAGGCCTTTCAAATCATCACCCAGGTTCAGGTGGGAACTTTTAGCTGTTAAACTGCATGCTTATTATTACATATAGGAAACATACATTCATCTTTTATATGCATTTAAACATTTTGAGAGACCTGGGAGGCCCAACGCAACAAAAAGCCCATGTTTTGCAAATTACTCCTTGTAGTTTTCAAGTATGGAAACTTCCCCTGGGGTTTCCCTGCTCCCTGACTGCCTCTGGCCAGCTGATTTTCTGGCCATGTTTCCATGGAAACAAAAACTGGATGGGTGAAAAGAGGGGAAAAAAAAGTTCTTGCAATAGGGGGCATTTCCCAGCTCAGAAAGTGGGATATTCCCAGTCCAGGATTTTTTTCCCAAGAGACCAGGAGAAGGGACATGTCCTGATGTAGAGATGTGTTGTGGNCCAGGACAAGATGGGTGGGCAGTGGTGGGTTGTCCTTGCTCTCTGCTGCATTCAGAGCAGCAGCATGGGTCTTAAGGCTTTTATGCTATTATTGATGGCCACTTCGCTGCTATAGAGTTGGAAACTGGATTAAAAGAAAGTGTTTTCTAATGGCTGGGTCAGGATAAGGGGGCTGCCCCACCCAGGTTGAGTCTGCTCAATGGTGTGACCTTAAGGGAAGGTCTCAGCCAGCTGATGCCTCCTCTCTGTGCCCACGCAGGCATATAACGATGCTTGTTTACTTTATACCTCTGCTATGAGGCTTCATTAAAAAGCATCTGCAAAGACTTTGAAGTCCTTGGCTGGACATCTAGCAACATAAATGTGAGTAATCACAGCAACACCACCCTGTTAGGTAGGGCTGGCACAAAGGCTCTGACTTCCGATGAAGATATCAAATCCAAGGTGTACTGCAGCCAGCTCAAAGCAAACCCGAAATTATGGTCTCTGCAGGGAGGAGTGACAGCCCTGCTATGGAGATCAAGGATTTATGGAGATGGGGCAGCCAGATCTCTCTCTTGCATCCTGATAGCTGATGTGACACATCAGGTGTCAGGGGAGCTCCTACTCCTAAGAGGTTAAACAAGTTGTGCGATCAGGAGGGCTGACACATTGGTCCGGGTGAGGAGTGAATCATTAAGCTGTATTCCCATTGCTGAGACAGGCAGCGGCAGCTCAGTGAGGTTTACGTAGCCTCAGGTGAGCTGTACAACAAGAAAATATACATCTGATGTGAGGTTAGGTGCTCTAAAATGTGAAATGATAATCAGGATAGTTGCTTAGTGCCGAGCCAGGCGAGAGGCTTTGTCATATACTGCAGGGTCATGGTTCGCGTTGGTGGTTTATATATACATATATATGTATATATGTGTATGTATGTGTCTACGTATGTAGCAGTAGATGTGTTCCTTTTAATATTTTAGATGGCTGTTTGCATTAAAACATTTTCAAAAAATATTATAGCCTGCCTCACTTGAAAACTAACTTTTAAAGTGCCACAAGATGGGGAAAAGAGGATTCTTTTGTGGACATGAACAGGGCAGCTTTTGGCTCCCACTGGAGAAAGAGACTGGTTAGAGTTCAGTGGCCCCAACATGAGGAGCACGGGGGATGGACCGTGTCTGGCAAAAAGAAGTGACTTTCTTTGCACATCAACAAGGAGACAGAAGATATACAGATGTACATATATACATGTATGTATATACAGTATATACATCCATATAGGTACATACAAGCATACACACACACGCATGCATGTATATATGTATGTACATATATATAAAAACCACCAGCACGAACCACAATATACATATATATGTGAAACACACGCGCATATAAAAACACACACGCACACACTGGAGGTGAGTGTTAGCATTTATACTGGAGTAGAGATACCTGGGGGATGCCTCTGACCTGGGGCTGCTGAGAGCCCCATCCCTTGCTGTGCTGATTTGTATTTACCTGTGCTGGAAAGCGCTGCCACTCTCCCCCTGTCTTCCTCCTTGCACGTTTGGGCTTTCTACCCCTGTTTCTCTTCTCTCACCTCCAGGTTATTTTCTATAGGAATAGGATAAAGAAGTTTAAGGAGCAAACTGCGGACGGAGAAATACCGTCAACCTGAGCATCTCACGTCTGCAAGCGTAACATCGAGGACAGTTGGCATTGGCAGGGTCAAGGAGGAGGCATTGAGGCCTCATTTTAACACGCTTTTGATTAACAAGCCACAAGATAGATGCTGAAGTGATGCTCCAGCTCTCCTCCTGCCTGCAGTCGCGAGGAGGGGCAGGGGCAGCGCTGTGCGGAGAGCGGGCGGCTCCACGTGCGGGTACCGCAGCACATATGGCGAGCCTGGCCACATGCCGCTCCAGGGCCGTGAAATCCGGAAGCACAAGGGCACACGCCACAGAGAAAATATCGGCTTGGATCTCTAGCTAGCTCTGGGGCTTTCAGTTCAGAGCCATAGCATTACCTGAACAAATGGTTTTTCACCGTGGAAAGGGTTTGTTTAAAACCCCTTCTCAAAAGAGAAGAAAATAAAATCAGTTATACAAGAGGATGCTGATTGCAGCAGCCGTTCATTGAAAAAGACTTATGATTTTTAGGTGATTTCGGGAGCTGGGATGATGGGAGATGCAGCAGGCAGGAGCCACAGTGCCAGCACCCCGGAGGAGCTGGAGGATGCTGCACCCAGTTCCAGTGGGCACAAAACCGCTGCCAGGCCATGCTGTGGGGACGAGCAGTGGCACAAAGATCCTTTGGTTTTTGGGAGGCAATAGAAGAAAGCACATGACTCTGAGCTTGACATTTGAATAAGTGCAATGCCTTGACCATACCTCTGCTGGCTCATTGCCTGTCACGAAGCCTGGGCACAGCTGGGAGGCGGGTGCCTTCAGCTCCCACAGCCTTGAAATGGCTTTTCTCATGGGGATATTCCTCCAGAGCCAGGCAGCAGTGCAGCAGCCTGGGGAGGTGGTGTAGGGGCTGTGCTTGTGCAGCCCTCAGGCGTTGATACACGGATGGTTTTGCTCTTTCGTTTTGCAAATCTAGGCGCTGGCAGAGAGACATATAGATGAAGGCAATGTGGTAGGTTATATTTTCCCCTTCCTTTCTCTCCGTGGATGCCAAAACCGTGATGTCTTCTGTCTCCTTGATGATGTCCAAAGGATGTCGTGCCTCTTTGCTAGACATGGTCCATCCCCAATGTTCCTCATGCTAGGGCTGCTGAACCTGTAACCAGCCTCCTTCTTCACTGGAAGTCAAAAGCTGCCCTGATTCCCATCAAGGAATCCTCTTTCCCCCATCTTGTGACATCTTAAAAGTTAGCTTTCAAGTGAAGCATACTGTAATATTAAAAAAAAAAAA
>VZTL01007020.1:0-20354 GCA_013400535.1 Scopus umbretta
GAAGTGATCTAGGGCAGTTTTTTTCTGAAAGAGTGGGGCTCTTGGGAGAGCCAGAAATCAGATTTGAGAGAGGTGAAGTGCTTTTGGGAGGCCTGAAGAACTCTGGGCAAGCTGGCAGGCACTGGGGAGATCCTTGTCTCTGGACTATCTTGGTAAGAAGGTAAAAGACTCCAGAGTGAAAGGACTGGGAAAAGGGAGACTCAAACAGCTGGAGTTAGGAGTCACACAGGTATCTGAAGAACCAACGTTGGACATCCACAATGCATCTGTGAGTGAAATCCCTCTCCTCATACAGAGCTGAGGCACTCTATGTCCCTTTACTGCTTTAATTTTATATGGTCCTGAATTATCATGAACATGTGCTAGGGAGAAAGAAGGGTAAGCAAGACAGAAGAAGGAGGATAAAACTGTACCATGCTAACAACAAAACAGTCACTTAAACCAGTGTTTTTAACTAGAAACTACCTAAAATAATTTGGAGAACCAGAGTTTGGGCAGCCAAACAATACCAGAAAAACAATAAGGAACATAACAGAATGTCCCCCAACTACTTCAATGGCAAAAGGACTCATACACAGCTCAATGGCATGTCTAGTAGGAGCATAAAATGGTAGACAAAATATGAGTGCCAAAACAGCAGGAGGCAAGATGAACCTCTGTGATCAGCAGAAGAGAGAATTGTTCAATGTACTTAACCCAAAATAGAAAGTCCTCCTGGCACCTGACATGAAGAAGTCCTGCTACACCACTGCACTGCCATCTTCATGAAAAGCAACAGGAATGGTAACGCTCTACCTAGTAAGAAGTGATGAGAAGCAGATTGCCTGGTAAGCCTTTTTAATTCTGTTTTGTACAGAGTTATTATGAGAAACTTCAATGAGTTTTCTTTGGAGGTACCTGCTTATAGCTGATATGTTAAATCTATGTTTTCGATTTATGTACTTTTACCTTTTACACTACATTTGCGTCTCAATTCCTCAAAGCTTTGTTTTATGGAAATATCAGTCCTCCATCTTAAGACTAAATCTGTTTTTTTATGGTTTACTTTGTTTGCTTTTCAAGGTTTCTCTGAGTTCTATATCTTTTAATACTAATTAGATGTTAAAATCCCAAAGAACTGTGTACTCCCTGACTCTGGAGAGCCATGATGATGTCATTTATTTTAAATTCTCTTGTAAGTCAGATTTGCCTATGTCATGCACCTGGCCAAGATCCCTACACTTTCTTAAATTTTGAAATATTTTATATTGGTATCAAACTGAATTCCTTGAGGCTTCACCTGTGTCTGTATATCCCTTTGTTCTTATCATAGTGTTGAGTGTTGCACAGGGAATATTTCTAGAAACACAGTTTCTAAAGGGTGTGCTCTCAGCTGACCTCCAGTGATCACATAAGAGAGTGATGCTAACTGCTGAGCTGCTGGTCTGACAGAGAGGGCAGGCTAAAACACAAGCCCTCACTTTGGTGCTACAGATATGGACTAAGTATAAAAACAGTACAAATGAGCAGGAGCACAAGAACAGGTTAAACACTTCGTGCAGGCTGCTTTTTTCTTCCTTGAAGGACTCTCTGTTCAAAAGCTATTCTACTTGTCCCAAAATCTGTTGTTTAATGTCATTCTATGTGGTTTTATGTTCTGTAGTCTGTTTAATAGACAGGTGAGGAACAAATGATGCAGAAAACCAAAGCAGCAAATACATGGCCTCTAAGTTTCTAAGGCTCTATCAAGGTGACCCAGACATCCGTGGTAGCCCTAAATGAGAAGGACAATGGAGCAGTGAGGTTTGGAAAGGTAAAAAGAAAAGTGGAAACAAACTGTGTTTTATTTCTTTAATCTGTTATTCAGCCAGAACTGTTTGTAGTTAAAGCAGAACAAGAGAAAACTCATTTACTGGAAGTGACTAAATAAACCCAATGCAGGACGCACTCTGCCACAGGTTTATTTTTGAAGGATGAGATGGAGAGTCCCCTCACGCTGTTCACATCTCCATTGTTCTACAAGACAGTTCCTAAGGACTGCCCTGGGAAAGACATTCCATTCAGAAATTCCCTGCAGCCACACTGTAGACCCTTACAACCCCTCCAGGGAGCAGGTCCATCCTATTATACCCAGCAGACAAAGCTCTTACACCACTCCTCGCCACCTCTGACTAGCCCAAACTGTGACCTCATCTCACTGCCCTGTATGAAGGATCCTACTGAATGCTCACTATTATATGACAGTATTTTCAAAACAGATCAGTGGGGGCTGGATCCAGGCCTCTAGACTTTCAGAACTTCTCTGCAAATTGTCTCTGTCTGAACCTCACAGCCTACATACAAAGGACAATGAGCATCTATTCCCAAAGCACAAAGCTACTACTGAAAGGACTTTCCCTCAATCGTTCCACAAGGCTTGATAGAGTGGTGGGATGTTATCCTTCTTCACTTGTACCATGCTGTTTTCCACAGGCTTGTGCAAAACATAAGCAAAATTCTCAGGCTGGGCATCAAGGCAGGAGACAAGATAACACCGCTATCCCCTCTCCTCTCCTCAGAGCTAGGCAGATTTATCTTAGCCATGCACTCTGTTTTTAAATAGGCCTCACTTCAGCCCATTGTTGGTCTGCAAACACATGCTTGTTGACATAAAAATAATAAAGTTGCTTGTTATTGTGTCATACATCTCCCTTTCTTCCTGGATCCTGTTTGTGGTGAAACTGAGTGCTAAACAAAAACCTATTTTGAATCCAAACCCTATTTTGAATCCTTTGGCAGTATTTTAGCCTATGGTGCAGTATAGGCAAGTCAGATTTTCATATCAATTTAGCCAGCTTGGATTCTGTGCTGATGCCACTGACTTCCCTCTGGATACCAAAAAAGTTCAGGCACCCTAAGCCACAAAGAGATGTGAGGAGTAGACCCACATTTGCTTACTAAAAACACCCTCTTGGAGGGAATGGTTTTCTGTAAAGTAATTTTTTAAAGTTTAATTTTGAAAGTATAACCTATTGTCTTTATGTGTTTAATGTTTAATACTTCTAAGCAGAATTTTAGAAAGCCGCCTTCTTTGTACTCTGTTTATTTAGTAATTGCTGTGAGTTAGTATCTCAAAAGGAAAAATCAGTAACACTTCACCATAGACAAGTAGCAACAATAGAATGCCTAACACTCTTTTCACAGTAAAATAAAATGTCTCAGAAATGTACCTTTACTGCTAATAAAATACTTTACAGCCTTTTTAATAACCACATTTCCTGCACTGGATCTATTGTAGCTAACATTTTAGGATCAATTTAGTAGATGAAAAATAATAACAATCATTTTCCCGTGTCAAAGCATTTTGAAAAGTGTGAACAGCTACAGAGCAAGTGCTGTTTTATGTCTAATCAAAACCAATTTTTAAAAAAACTTCTATTGTGTTGACATTTAAAATGGGCCAGAAATAGAACTGTGGGGGAAAAAACCACAACAAAACAACACTTCTGTAATGCAAGCCAGATCAAAGAGATATTGCATTGCAATCTTGTAATGAGGACAGGTTGGCCTTAGGGTTTGCTGAGGTATATGAAGCATTTGGGAAAGTTATTCTTTATTTTGAGCATCCTGAACTTTTTAAAAGAAATCTAGGCTGAAGTTAGTACTTCACACACAAAAAAAACCCCAAAAAACAGTGATTGTTTTGATTCACAAAGGAGGCTGTGCTTGTTTTGGCTGGGATAGAGTAATTTTCCTCAATAGCTACTATGTGGCTATGTTTTGGATTTGTGCTGGAAACAGTGTTGATAACACAGGGATGTTTTCGTTACCGCTGAGCAGTGCTTACCCAGAGTCAAGGCCTTTTCTGCCTCTCACCCCACCCCACCAGCGAGCAGGCTGGGGGTGCACAAGAAGTTGGGAGGGGACACAGCTGGGACAGCTGACCCCATCAGACCACAGGATATTCCATACGATATGATGTCATGCTCAGCATATAAAGCTGGGGGAAGAAGGAGAAAGCAGCGGGGGGCATTCATAGGTATGGTGTTTGTCTTCCCAAGTAACTGTTATGTGTGTTGGAACCCTGCTTTCCTGGAGATGGCTGAACACCTGCCTGCTGATGGGAAGTAGTCAATGAATTCCTTGTTTTGCTTTGCTTGTGTGCACGGCTTTTGCTTTACCTATTAAACTCTCTTTACCTCAACCCATGACTCTTCTCAGTTTTACTCTTCCAATTCTCTCCCCCATCCCACTGCAGGGGAGCAAGTGAGGGGCTGGGCAGAGCTTAGTTGCCAGCTGGAGCTAAATCATGACACAGGCAAAACTTCCCAAAGCAGACAAAAAATTACGCCTTAGGAACAGTAAGTTGCCTTTTGGTTTTCCAGAATTTTGCCTGTATCAAAAGGATGAATTATATGAAAATCTCCACAAAACAAAATAATACTTAGCACAATGACCCCATACAGAGGCTCTAATGATCACTTGCACAACTGAACGTGATCTTTATTTCAATTGCACCATGCTTTCACTACCATCTTTCCTTATAGATCTATGCTGTCTGAAATCTTTTGAGGTTTCTGACAAGGTGGTCACCAGAATTTTATTTCCAGTGCCATATTCACTTTCTGCTGTGCCTTGTGGTATAGCAATCGAACAGTGCTGTGCGCCATTGCTTGGATCTCAGTCAGTTACCCATGCAGTCTCTGCAGCTGTGCAGAGCCCCATCGCTCAGTAGCATTCACTTCCATAATCTGATTGTATTGAAAATTTGGATGCAGCACAAACTTGTTGTTCACTTATTGTACTTGGAATTGTACATATCAATTATCTCAAGGGCCTTATTGTGAATTGCTGTCATCTTGAGCTATTCAGTAGGTCTAAGACATAGCCAGATTTTCATGAGGAAGATGAAAAACACATATCTGATATAAAAGCAACCCATTGCCAAACTGTACATCTCTGCTTCAACAGGCAGGATCAGCAGAGCTGCTCAAAGACAAAAGCAGACAGAATTTTGAGTGCTGAGCACTTTATTTTCGCTGTCTTTACTCTCAAAAATAGTATAATAAGGGAAAGGTTCAATCATCCTGTTTTCTCTTTGCAATTCTTTGTATGTAATTTTCTTCTAGGTAATTTTTCTTTCTGGGAATAATTAGAAAGAAGGCTAGCTTTAGTCTGTGAAAATGCAGCATTTTCTTTTCACTGAGAGACTCTCTCAAGGCTATGAAGAGCCAGAAAGCCCTTTGTCTGTGAGGTACAGGAAAAAAGGAAATAACACCAGGAGTCTGAATGCTGTTCCTTCCTGCAAGCTCTTTCTTTGACTCCTCTTTGCCATTCTGTGCAATCTCAGATCCTGACTAGCACCTTCGTCTCAACCCTCCCTCTAGATCCATGCATCTCTTCTCTGTATAAAAAAACACAACCAGTAAATTATTATTCCCTTACAGAATGCAAATAATCAAGATGAGACTGAGCTTCTAGCTTCTGGACCTGATGCTGTTAAGAGATGGACTGTGCTTGGTTGTAAGATCCTGAGTTAGCCTCAACTCCAGTAATTATTGAGCTGACCTGAAATTATTAAGTCAATGGGAACCTTCTAATGGGTTTCAAAGGACTTTGGGTCAGGATTTTTGTGCATATTAAGTGATGCATTAAGCCATCCCTTACATTTTGCTTTGGACACTGACATTTGAAAAGGTCAATCTGAAAGAACCTTTGAACTGGTGATTAAGAGGAAGCAGAGCTAAAATAATCAATTTTTATCTCACAATGAGTTCACTGTATGTTTTAACATATTCAAAGTAAGATATTTACATTCTCCAAGGATGGCAAATGGAGACATAAGATACCTCTTAAGACTTAATGTTACACCTCTATGAATGTTTCTGGAGTGTGATTATCATTGTTGAGTTTTCTAAGTACATCATCTTGAAATGAAAAATTTTTAACTTCAGTGATTGTTGGAAAAGAATGGTTCAATCCTTCAGCTGTCACTTTTCTCTGACATGTTTAAGGAGTCAGCACAGACAAGCAAATTAGAAAACAAAATAGCTGAATTAGTACACTCAGTATTCATTGCTCAATGAGAACAGCAAGCAAAGACAGAGTAGCTCTCAATATCTGTGATAAGATTTTCTAACATTTACAAAGCACTGATGCAGTTGCTATTCAGTCAAGACCTCCCATTTCAACTTTCATCACTTAGTATATTTACATACCATTTTTAATTCCATAAACTCCAGAACAAGCTGATTTTTTGTTGTGATACTAGGACATGGAGTTACTGTGTCCTGAGCTAGATGGTGTATAAAAGGATGCATAGCTGGGTGAAAGAAATGGTTTGTCTTAGACAGGGCACTAACAAGCACAAGAGAAATTATGAGATTCAGCCCCTGGGAGAATGGAAAAAAACTCCCTCCAATGTTTGTACTGAGTAACATTGGCTTTCTTATAAAAAGCAAATCAGAGGTGACAGACTCCATGTTTACAAATGTCACTCTCCATGACAAACCAGATAAAACAATACTCATGTTTTAGTTGATGTTACTATACAAAGGAGAGTGAAATGGTAAGTCTCCACAGTTAGTTTGCATTCATTAGCTACTTCTTCAATTCCATCCATAACCAGAGTGATTCTGCTGTTAGGGAGAACACTTAGTCTCATCTTCAGCCTCATGGCTGATGAATGCCTGGGAGAGAAATGCTAATAAAGACATGAAAGTGGACTTAAAATTTTTGGGTAGCCACCAAAACCAGATTTAATTATATTTAAACTTTCTGTAACTTAGTTGCCGATATTGTTGTAGAAAGGGTGACCTTCTACAGTGATAAACTGTATGCATTCCTACAAGTAAGCTCTGTCTGCTGATAAGCATGGCCTCTAGGTCAGGCTGAAGATTGCTGCATTGATGTGGAAACAGTGGATTATCACTGATGGCTCTGGGAGGACCGATTACCCAAAATACGTAATAGGGTTGTAAAGAGATGAGATATATATTTTCCATGGAGCTGCAAGAACCAGTTCAAGGCCTGGTGATGCCAAATGCTGCACCTGTGGGAGGAAATCTCCTTTGTCAGATGCAATCCAGTGACTCTTGACAAGTGGAAAGAAGGGTGTGATATAGCACCCTTATACACTCCCAAAAATAGCTGTGATGAGGTAGAAATTATTTGGGGCACACTTTTGGGTAGTTAACATGCTACAGAACCAGAGGCTGTCCTTGACTATGGAAAACAATGGGCAATGTGTATGCTGGCTTGTAATTTCAGCAGATGCTGTCCTTTGCAGGCTAAAATCAAAGAGAGGGGAGTTAATTGTGCCTTCACTCAGCAAGACTAGCCTGTTTTGTGTTTGGAAAGGAGTGGTGCCAAAGTGGCAAACTTCCCTTGGCATTTTATGGCTGATTGTTCACTCCAGGTGACAGACATCAATTCCTAAAACAAAGAAAAAGAAAACCTGTATGCTGTGGATAAGGCAGACCCAAGAGCCAAAACCTAGGAAGTAAAAACTGATGATACAGACTTGGACAGATCAGGTTATATCTAAATAATGGAGGTGAATTTACAGTTTGTCATCTCATAGTATCATGAAATATGAACTGAAAGAGAAAGAGATCTCTGAAGGTTTTTTTTTGCTGCTTAATCCAAAAATAAGCTCCTATCCGAGAATGCAGTAAAGTCCTTGCCACAGGGAAGTAACTGGAAATCAAAGTATAGAAGATGGAACATACTGCCATCAAATGAAATTTGAAATCTTAAGCAATTTCGTGATGGAAATAAAGTTCAAAGTAATCAGACAAAAAGAAAAAATGAAGGTGGAAGTGCAAAGAGAGGGTAAAACTTAGGGAACCTCAGAATATACATAAATGATCAGAGCTGACCAAAAATGAAAAAAAGCAAAAATGGATGCAAGAAAACTGGTAATTAACAATTGCACCTGTGAATGAATTGTACCTATGTCTGGGTACAGGACTGCAGAACTATTCATCTGTTCCAGAGATCATTCTCTGCCATTCTCTTTCATGTGAACCCTGTTCATCCCCCATGTATGACCAGATGCAGGCTGCATCTGACAAAGGAGGTTTCTCTCTAAGGAGGTGCTGTGTCTTATGCTACCAAGTCTTGAACTGGTCCTTGTAGATCACTGGAAAATGTGTGTCTCAATTACTGAGTACCCCATTACTTATTTTGACTAATAATTCTTCTTGGAGTACCTATGTTCACCATAATTGATGGTCTCTGGCATATCTCTTCTGAAGTTAGTGCATTCAGATGAGACATTTAATTGGAAAGAAAAAGTGTCTTTTTGGATCTCCACTGGTTTGTGGCTCAAGAGACAGGACATTATTGACTGACCTACACTTTATAAGAATTAAAGTCAGAAGTATAATTTCTGACAGTGTAAAAAAGCTTTTTGATCAGCTGGTCCAGGCAAAGTTGGCTTCTAGTGAACACTTTTAGTATGGAAACTGTGTCACTTGTCATCACAGTAAATGAGATAAGTTTCAGCCTTTACCTGTTAACCAGTGCAATAATAAAATTAAATATTTTACTAGAAAGGCTAATTCAGGAAAAAAAAATCTGACTTGCTATTTTATTTGCCCTCGTAAATACTGCAATTCAGTGGGTCTATGAAGTATATGGCCTGTTTTGCAACAGTAGGTGGGATGTAATTCATGACAAGTGTTTTGTTCCTTCGCCAGGTAACAATGATAGAGAAAACTTCAGTTTTGGTAAGTGCAGGATGCATCAGACAGCTTATGGGTGTGCTCAGAAACATATGCTGAGGCTCTGTCCTGTCAGATGATCACTCTCCTGCAAGCAACATGACATCCACCTCAGCCAGGTAACTGGATGCTTGTATGTGCCGCATCACATGGACAGATACTTCCACTGCTGGAAGACATCCATATTTTGATGTAAGACAGGAAGACCCCTGGTCAAGGGAGAGAATGTGCATATACCATCCCTTTATTTACACTATTGCTCCTATTTCATACATAAGACCATAGTCTTTGGGAGCCTAAACCAGTGAAGAACACCTCACTCCCAACTGCAGCTCACATCTAACCTCACTTCACTAACAAGTTCAGATTGGTGTGGGTTGAGTTGGATCCATGAATTTTAATAGCAGAGAACCTTGCTTTTGACATACATTTCTGATGTTAGAAGCAGTCAGGGAAATGTAGTTCATCTGTTCCCACTAAAGCTAATGGAGCTGCACAGCAGGACCTGAAGCATAATTGGGACCATTATCTCTTGTTCTGGGGAATGCAAAAGCACTTCTCTCTAACTGTATGTATTCCTCTATCTCAGTGCCAGCATTGTTACCAAAATATCTACCTGTACAGCTGGGCACAGCACCTAGTTACAGAGTGCTGTGGCTACTTTAACTCAGCCATGTAGTCCTTCAGCATGCAGAAACTGTGCATAGGTGACTTCACCATTTCTGTTTGCATAAATCTGTGGGCATTTCTGATCAGGTTATGCTCCAACCGTTCTGGACACTAAATCACACAAGGCCAAGAGAGTTGTCAAGACATCAGGCTATATTTGATCACACAGCATGCAAGGGGATTAGGCAGGTTTTTTTTTTAAAAGACTGGGCACAGAGTCCAGAAAAATATCTAAATGATTATCATGTATTTGTTGTTTAACTCCCCTGAAGGGGAATCTTTTCAACCTGTACAAAAACCCAATTAAAAAAAAAAACAAACAAACTCAAAAGCCAATATTATGATGATTCTGAAGTTAATATTCTAGTTCAGAAAAACAGCTCAACTTTTTGAGGGTTGTCACAGAGCCATTGTGAAGGGCATGGAGTTGTGCTTGCATGTTCTGTATGCAGTCTTCAAACGTCAAGGGAGTGGTGATGTATTTTCTCTAGCAGGAGAATATAGAAAAACTTTAACATAATCCTTTCTGGTTTTGCCCTTCAGATAGGAATGGTAAATTAGACAGTATTCTGAAGTTGCAAGAAGCAGTGAGTCCATGTTGTATGCAAGAAAGTAGTGTAGCAAAGGTAAACGTGAAATCTTGTGCGGGGGAAGGCAATATTTTCTTATAGGGTCTCTAAGTAAGTTGATTTTACCAACTTACATGCATTTGGTCTCAGATTTCATTCACTCACAGTCTCACATCCACATACTCACAAATATCAGGACACGTGTGCCCATTTGGTCTGGCCAAGAATACCTGCATAGAGGACATGAGTTACTGAGTCCTCGTTACATCTCTGATGTTCCTTTGACTGGAAGTGGTGAAATACTTTGGGGACAGACCTTTTACACTCTTTAGAAGTTCTTATGGGACAGTCTTGTGCTTCAGAATCTTGTTTACTTCAGTCTTTATAAATTGCAAGCAATGTCGTGTCTCATTATCTGTTCTTCCTTGTCTGTTTGAAATCTGTGTTGGTTTTCCTCATGGACTTATAAGACAAGTGTATATGATTTGTTGTAACTTGGCTGTAGTCATCCAGTTGACAAGTCATCTGTGTTGTGATCTTATCAGTGCACAGGCCTTCAGATCTAGCAGACAAAATACATGCCTCAATTTTGCTTCTGGGAAAGGTTTCCTGGGAGCAGTGTCCTGGGAACAGGTGTCCTTCATCAGTATAGGCAATTCTCTTAACCCTCGTTCTGCTGTTTCTTCTGGTGCTTGTATGCACATATTTGCATTTATAGTTTATTTATACCATTCTTTTCTTTCTGTTATAAAAGTATACAAGCTGACCATACTGGCTTTTTTGTGCAGGGTTTTTACATTTTTATATTTAATCTCCAGTCCATTATAATGTTCATAAATTGTGAGTTTCTTCTTCTCTCCTTTTCTACTTCCTTGCAAAACACATTACAAAAATATTTTTTCCACCACTTCTCATCCATATGCCAGTGCTAATGTGTACTACCCTCTGCCATGACTCAGCCATAATACTGAGAAACAGGCAAAATTCCTTCACGTCTGAGAGTCATGCCACCATGCCAATAGAAACATTGCTTCCATCTGAACTGTACTCAGCAACTTTGAAGAAGCATTGGTCCCAGATAGTCAGATGTCAATTTAGCACTTGAACTAGATATGTCAGAAAGTTGAAACAAATCAATAAAACTATTTAGAAGAGATTTGCAATGTGAGGTTTTTGACAGCCGGCTTCATTCCTCCCTTCTCCCCCCGCCCAAATTGATTGATTAGATTAAATCTGTATGAACTAAAAAAAACCCACTAACAAAAGTTACTGAAATGTAAGCAAAAAAAAGTATAAATACTCTATCTACTTGTTAACAGATACTCTCATGTAGTCACTATGTCATTGCACTTGGGATTTTTCATCCAAAATGTTTATTCAGATAAGATAACATATCAAAGTATCTTAGAGTGAATTTCAGTATCACATTTTAGACCTGCTTGGTGATGAATCTCCCCAGTCAATATGCTAGACAAAGAGCAAAATTCAAGGACACATTTGCAAATAGTAATATTGGAAAACTGTCCATGAAGTAGTTGTCTTTGAATCAGTACTTCTAAGAACAGCCTGAGTTTCCAGACGAGTTTGTGTTGGCCTTATGCTACATATACACAGCTCTGCACTGAAGTTGCAAGAGAACATCATTCTTGGCAATTCAGCTTTCTTCATAGCTCAGAGAGGAAAGAGCAGCTGAGAACCACCTATACAGTACCTCTTGTCCCTCTCCATGTAGGAACTACCTTAACATACCAATATTGTACCTTAACCTACCAATAACGTACAAAATAAAGAGGTGCAGAGATGAGCAAAAGTCAGACCAAAATGCATTGTGTTCTGCTCAGCCTGGAGTCACTTCAGCAGCTTCAGCCATGCTGGAGTCCCCAGATAGCCCATGCTCATGGATTCAGTGAGTCGTTTAAGTGTTTTTGTGCCAGTGCAGGAGGGCCTATGCACTAGACCTTTGCTCTAGCTAGCATAATAATGACAGCAAAGGTTGGTGCAGGCTTCAGCGCAGCCTTGCACAAGCAGTCCTACACCCCTGAATATATTCTTAGACTGTACCACGTCCTCCATCTTTTCTCTCTGTTATTAATGTTAATTTGATGCAGCTGAAGACTGAAATCTTTGTCTACCCATGCAGCTGATCTAGGCATGTCTGTTACATGGTGGCTGGAACTCAGATTTATATGTATTTAAATGGGTATTGAAAAAAAAATACATGCAAGAGGGGGTGAAGGCCATGATTTACGAATCAAAGAAAGCATTAACTGTAGGTTAACTATATAGTAACAGTACTGTCTAATATTTTTCTGCAAAAGAAACCCTTCATTCCCTTTGCCTTTAGAAAACATGTAATAAAGCCATATCATCATTAACATGCTGTAGTTTCAACAACTCAAACCCAAGGTCTCACCAGTTGTACCTAATAAGGTGCTTGAAATTCAAACAGTAGCACCATATAAAATGGAACAAAGCCAAAGTTTCACGGCAGTCCACAAGCCAATAATACAAAATGGCATTAAGATGTAAATTTTTGTAAGTCCTTGCCCCTTCCGAAATCAAATCTGAGGAGAACAGAAATGGAATCTCAACATCAATGCAACTGATGCACTTGAAGAGATTTGTATCAGCACAAGTGAGATCAGGCTCTGGGGCAAAAACATTGAGAAACATTTTTTTTTTAAATCTAAGCATTGAAATGCTATATTTTATGACCATTTATATGAGCTCAAAGCAGACAGATGCATGTTTAATTGTTCAGCCTGCCTGCACAAGTAACAGTTTCCAGATATCACAAACTTGTATGTAGGAAATAATATTTCATAAATTTTATTCAAAGTCATGAAGTCTGGTTTTTAAAAAGTGTCTTTTTCAGATTATCTCCTGCTTCCTTAGAAATCTGTGTCAGCAGAATGAATTTCTGGCTCACAAATATGCATATATACAAAAGAAGGAGATACTGTTGAACAGAGAAACTCTTTGTATTGTGCTGCCAAAAATGAATACTGAAATTCTTGCCCCAGTGAAATCAGTGGTGTTTGCCCCACTGACTTCCATCCTGATGGAATTTAATTTTTAGATGTTCTTATTCAAATCATAATATCTGAAGGGATGCTTAGTGAAGTACTGAGTTGTCCTGGAAGAACCTATACCATGCCACTCTCAACTGTATTGTTAAGAATCAGCTCAATACTTGCTTGTTTCAACTGGCCGATTAAAGTATTCATACCTGAAGGTGACACTTGTAACTGTGGTTTGTAGAGAAGTGGGATATTTTTTCCACAGGCAACAAGTTCTGCACTGTTGTTTTTAAAAGACCTGCATGTAAAACACTGCACTGTGACATGCACAGCTTTGCACAAGGCACTAAAGAAGATAAAATACCTTTTTTCTTTGTGTTTGTTTTTCCAATTTCCACCTTTTAACAATTCTTTGCAGTCTTACTGTATGAGCAAAACTATCATTTAGAAGTGAACTCTAACAGACTAATCATAATACACTGCTGAATTTCAGGTACCTGAAACTATTAAAAATATACCCACAGAGCTTATTTCCTGAAAACTTTATAGCTAGATCTACACAAGATCTTAGTAGTGACAGTACATCACCTTTCACATGCCTGGCTGCCTAGTACAATCTATAGCCTTATGGGCAATGAAGCTCCCTATACAATGCAATGAACTACCTGAAGAAGAACATCATGAAAAGTCAGCATCATGAAGGAGTGACAGCTAATAGGAAACACTGAGGAGACAAATAAGCTTATCTCCTCACACCATTTTTAGTGATACAAGTTCCTTAGGCAGTGAAAAGGTGCTCCTTCTGGCATTAAACAGCTATGTTAATTGAAACTTTTAACTCTTCTAGTAACTTATTATGGCTGGCAAGATGTACCTTACTGTCCCTATAGATCTGCCAGGGGAACAAATGACATACTCATCTCCTTTGAGAAATCATCTAGGTTCATTTCAATCACCTTCACTGACTGCTCATGAGCATATTCCTGACTTTGCTTGAAGCAAATACGGGAGTCCTCACACAGTCACTTCCACTGGCAGAGCTGTAAAGACAAGTTTATCCCTTACAGAGGGAATATAGGGGTGCTCCTGTCTCCATTAGCAGAACTATTGTCAAAGGAGCTGTTGATCGTATGGTCATTCATCAAATATTCTGTTCATTCAGGAAATTACCTATTGCTTCTAACCCCATCCTGTCTCAGAATTTGTTGCATCACATTCCTATTTAGATGTAGGTTTGCAATTAGCATAGGCAGAGACAGCATGGCTCTCTGAACCTGCTATGTAAAAGTGCCCTTAAACACAAAGGGTGATGGATTGCCTGAAGATTAAGAGAGTCATCAAATTAGGGATTTTGGCATTCTGTTCTGATAAGCCTTCATAACTGGATTTGTCCAAGAAAGGATGGTTAGACAACGTGTAGACTCCTGAGTTAATAGGCAAGTCCTTGGTAACTGTTGAGCTTTTTTGTGTGTGGCTTCAGAACAAGAAGTCACATGTTTCTTAATTTTTCCTGCATGTATTTAAAATAGTGGATTATCTTAATGATATTATTTTGTGATGCATATTGTGATCAGAGTAAATTCTTTCATAACAAAATTTCTATTAAGAGGTTTGTTATTGACATACCGTGCAAGCTGATATTCATAAAAAAAAAAAAAAGAAGGGTGCTTGTGTAGGATGGAATGAAATGCTTTTTCTCTCTCAGCCTGCTATTTCAGGTCTCTATTTTCTTCAGAAGCAGGAGTGAGACAAAAGAAACTTGTCTTCATTTTGCAAAACAAAAGAGCAAACCTCTCTTGCACCATTTACCTTTTTCACTCCCTAAATGTTATGAATAAATGCTATTTAGCAAATTTATATTGTGACAATGTTACAATTTTTTATCATGAATGCAATTGTTCTGAGACAGTCTTTCAGTCATGACTAATTTTATATTTGGCTGACTCATTTTGTCTTGCAATTAAATATGATGTGTGTATGTTTTGATCTTTAAAGATGAATGCTGGATATTATGCCAAGAAGTAATTGAATTATTTTGAATGTATTATGTTTTTGCAATTCAGACATGTTTAGCTAAATAGACTTAGTCGTGTTCTCTAATTGACTTATTTTTGTTTGGTTTTCAATGATTCTGCTATCTCCTTGATAGCATGAGATCTCCCTTTTCAGGAGGCTAAGCATTGAGATAAATACAACATATTATGGTTGTTAGGAAAATAATCAACTACTGAACTGAGAAACATATAGCAGACCAAGTCTTGCTTTGTATCCTATCAAATATCTTGTCTCTGGGTTCAGAGAGATGGAGGGCTCCCATCATGGTCTGCTTTGGCATTTGGGCTTGCTCAATCAGCAGTGTTAATCCTGCTCTCTGTTTTGTGATAGGAACCCTGCAGAAGAGTTTCCCTAGCCCCAAAGCAATGCCAACTCCTATATTCCCCAGTGCCGTAACAGATCAACTGTAACGCTTTGAGCCCATGGGTCATCACATTGTTTCCTTCTGGGATATGTCTTTGAGGAATTAAATAAGACAAAATCCTGAATTTGAAATTCCAGTGAAAACAGTTTCTTACTTTTCTGTAAATGCTTGAGTAACTGCAGCCAGCTCCCTTAAATTTCATCTGACTCCAGCAATCCAAAGATTCTCTGCCACCTCTTTTACATGATGATCATCTATTAGTCTTACCACACTCTCCCTAGTCATCTTCCTCAGATCTGTTTGAAAAAAAAGGATTTGTTGTCAATATCTATGTCTTTATCAAGTTTTCACCAAATCATTTTAGAAAGCTTTATTTTGTTTTATACTTAGTTACCTAAAGATTATATTATTTTCTGTTTTCCTTGTTTATCTGTGATTGTGAGGGGTGTCTTTATGCTAATGATTTCCCTTAGCCTTCTGGTTAATAATGCCAGCAGTTTTCACATAACTGATTTCATGCATTGCATGTGTTTGCTCTGAACTGCTAACATGATGTCTTTACACTCCTCATATGACAGCTGAAGCTTTTTGTCCTTTCACCTACTTATTTTTCCATTAACAACAGTCCTCAGTTTATGTAGTTCCCTTTTTTGGAGTTAAGCATTACTGTATTATGTGGAAATGTTTAACCTAGGCCAGTTAGGTCACTCTTACAGAGAGGTTTTTGCGTAATGACATTTTAACTGGATTCTCTGCACTGTTCATGACTAAGGCAAGAGAAGCTTCTCTTGTGAATTACCTGACTAATGTTAATTACTAGTCACTAATGTCACTAACATTGTCTACAAATTTAACCTTGTGATCACATCATAACACACGCATATTTCCCTGATGAACATGAAGAGGGGAGTATAACTGAAGTCTCCCATTGTTAGCATCTCCTCCTTTCACAGCTGATAGCACTTGAAATCAGACTTTGTGAGAGGTTGAAATGGTATCAGTCTTTCACAGTCACAGATCTCTGCAACATACTGAAATAAACAACCAGTCCAAGCCATCTCCAGAAAGTTTTCAAAAGTGTAACACCTTCATTTTGGAGGTTATTTCTAACATTATTAATCACTTCTCACTACTGCTGCTTAAAGCTTCAACCCAGCATCTGCCAATGCACTTACAGTCAGGTCATCAGCTACGGTAACTTGGCATGGCTGTATCAGACCAATAAATATGCTGTTTTTCACCAGCCTCAGATCTGCATCAGATCTTGGGGTTTATCACACTAATTTTTGCTGCAGCTCATTCATTATTTCTACTGAAGTCAACTACTTAACATTTGGGCTTTATGTTCTAAATATCCTTTGTCCAAATCCCTTATGTAAGGTTTCAGGTGTACTGTGTAGCTTTGGCATTTCTTAATCATCTCCTCTTTTTAGTGGTATGTGATAGTATCCCACACTACAGCTCAGTCTGAATCATAAGATGATTCATGTGTCCATATTTTGATAAAAGCAACATCACATTAGAGCGATCTTTAAAATGAGAAACTTTATTTGTTCCCCATTCCTTTCTTTCTTTCACCCTTACCCACTCATTAATGGGCACTCACGCATAAAAACACATATGTTACTTAGGATTTCATGGGGAAATCCTGCTACATCTTATTGTTTTTTTAAAGAGCCTGACCCCTAGTAAACACCAAATCAGAACCTGAGAAAGGTAAGCTGCTGGCTTAGGCCATCCAGATACTTTCCCACAACAGAAGAAAAAGCGGAGGTAAGTGCTCCTAAGGAAATTGGGAAGAGATCCAAAATTGTTAGGCACCTTAAATGAAAGGAAGCCTGCTGAAGGTCCAGTGAAAAATTACAATCTGCAGCTCCCAAGGGATTTATTTCCTTTTTCTATTTAACTGAAAGTACTTTACCTGCTGCAAGTTCAGTCTCCTGGAAGAAAAAACAAAACACAAAAACCAAAACCAAAGCAAAAACCAAACCAGAAAACAAAACTAAAGTTTTCTGATCTGTATAGCTAAGCACCCGGCTCCTGTCTGAGCAAATATAAAAGCACATAATGATTATATCTGGACACCTGTCTAGGAAGAAGGTTACAGATAGCAAAAAACTCCTGAAGTAGCAAGCACAGAAAGAGTCAACAGCTGGAAGTTGAAGTTGCGCAAATCTGAGGTAAAAATAACGTGCACATTTTAACAACAGAGGCATTTAGTCATTGGACTACCTTAGCAATATTATGTGGTAGTGTCTCCATTACTTGGTTACTTTAAAATCATGATTGGTTTTTCTGCAAGATGTATCTGTCAAAAAAGATGGGAATACATACAGCATGAAGGACAGATCCATCAAGTGCCATTAATCGTGATGGTCCATGCACGACTTCTATCACAGTCTGTCCTGAAATTGTCAAATGTGAGAAACAGAGTATTCTGTAAGAAGTATTTCTCAGCACATGCTCTCTTCCCTTAGGTATTTTTTATTGGTTATTTTAAGAGATGTGCTTTAATCCATCTAACAGTTCTTATGTTCTTAGAGATGAAGTACAGGAAATTAAGAGAAGAAAAAGGAAATTCTATTGCACATTTGATAGAATCACAACACTAATTGCTGCAACGGTTACTTTTGGACCTCAAATGTCTGAAGAAAACTTCCCTCTGTTGTATGAAAATTGCAACACTGTTGAAACTGAGAAGCTCCATTCATTAGCCCACTTTTGAAATAAGCCCTGATATAAATTAGATAATGTGTCTCTAATTGTAAAGTGATAAGACAGAGAGCTGGTGAGTGATAATTACAACTCAGAAGAAAGGCAATTTCAAAATGCTATCTTTTAAAAATATTCACTTGTTTTTTATTGCACAGTCTAAGAATATGCTGGGAGCCAAAGTCAGGATGGAAGAGTGACAATGACTTCCCAACAAATCAAAGTAAACAGGATTTGGGAAGGCAATGCAGTAACATACCACTCTGTGTTAACGGCCTTTGGCAAGCAGGCATGCAGGAATGATTTAATGATGTACTGACTCATTTTAAGATATCAGTTTCCCCAGAGAAGGAGCTAAGGAGGATACAAAACAGAATTAAGACATGGAGGTCTGTCCTGGTTTCAGCTTNGGTCAAATGCATTCTAAAACCTGAAACATAATCATTACCTTCATTTTCCACTTACCAAAACTGACAGATTCTGTGGTCATCGTTGCTTAGCACAGGGAGATAAAAAAGAAACCAGGTATTCAGTTCTTTTGTCAAGATGAAAGAGATTGTCAAGCTACAACTCCACATGAATGTCAGGCATATTCCAACAGCTATTTATTCTACCTGTATTGGCTGTAGTGTAATTACCAAACTAAAAGTGGGCCAACAGCAATTTGTAGTTCCTGTCAAATATCTTGGGACAAACCTGTTTAGTATGAGGTTCAGAAAGATTAAATTTCAACTATGAGAAATAAAGAAAGCAAGTGATGTGCAACTATTTAGAATGAAAAATTACTATCCTCAAGATAGTGTGCTGGATTTATCAAAAGTGGCCAATCTGCACATCTTAAGAGCAATAATCCATACAAGGCAAATTAGTTCATAAATCAATATGAACTGAGAATGCCAAAAATTAATATTAATACATTAATTTCAAAGGAAATTAGGAAAAGATTGGAATGAGCATGTACAACACCTCCCCACTGCCCGTTTAAAATCCTTAAATGCCTTTTTGATGCAGTGAAGGTTAGGATGTAACGGAGACAGATGCTGTAAGGAACATGCAGCAATAAGGCTGCACAGCAGGACTCTGCTTGGATACTAAGACAAAGAATTTCTATAGACAAGCCCAAGCAGGCAGACTGTCTTGTCCTGCTATAAGCGTTATAGAAGCAATAGGTGAAAGCAAGATCACCAAATAAGAATTATCCTGCTGCATTTTGATTTCAGTCTTCCTGTTCACCAGGAGGCCTCTTTCCATCAATGTCATTTCGTTTGTAGGAATGGTCTTAATCACCTTGTAGGGAGCACACCTATTTAGGGTTATAACTGCATCAATACATGTGTCATTGTCTGAATTTTGTCTGAAATGCCTTCTCTGTTACTGCAGAGGAAACCTGGAAGAAGGAGTTACAGAGCTTAACTCTTATCTTTTGCTTCAATTTCTGCCTGGCCACTTGTGAATAAACTGTTCACTGGACTACATGCCTAACTAACCCTTCCACTCTTTCTCTGTTCCTTGCCATTTAGCTCCACCTTTTCCAGGTTGCAGTGAATGGGTACCCATCTGGGCCATGGAAAGATGAATATCCGGCTACCCATTAAAGTCCGAAACACTGAGGCTGTTTTAGGCCTGAGCACGATCCCAATCTATCCGTAACATTATGGAATGGTCTTCTTTTAAAGACAAAGTGGACAAATCAATGACACGGTCTCAAGGGCTTTTTAAATACCATTATTCTTTGAAAACTATTACTTCATTCTGTCAAGTGGATACCACCACCATTATTATAAAATCGAATAAATAAATAGATGGAGCCAATAAACTAAGGAAATGCTTAGTTTATATACTTTGCATTCAAAGAACCAGTTTTGATTTGGCTGGGCACAAATTCTGGGGGTTGAAAGTCTTCTGTTTATTATTGCTATTTACTATTAATATATAATAGATATATAATGCAAACTGGAAGATGACATTAATTTCATATACATTCAGAGTAATGTACCTGTAATGTTTCATCCTGTCCACAGTAGCAAATAATGTAATCTCCCTGGATCACTGATAAACTTTTCACAGCCTTTGAAAATCATCAACAAATGCATGGCATACCAGTATGAGGGGAAAAAAGGCCAGGATGCCTGTGGCAGTTGTGGGTACAGTATTTGATATATTTTTTTTTCACCAGTGATAATGGCTTCTGAGAGGTGAAGAAGAAACTGGTTGAAAACCAAGACATTTTCTCACAAGTGTGCATGCACATGTGTGTGCACATGCATGCGCACACACACAC
>VZTL01007022.1:9985-27695 GCA_013400535.1 Scopus umbretta
TCCCCCCTGCCCGCTGCAACAAACATACAGATAGGTGTAATCCCACTTCTGGATCCAAGGAAATAACTTGAAAATTTGGTCTTTCTTGTCTAATCTATTAATAAAAATATGTAATATACCTTTGCTTTCCCCACCTCACTTGTCCAAGTCAGAACTTCCTCAGCACCAATTTGCTCAGTAGCAAAGTCTTAAAAAAATATTATCAAGGTTTAGCTAGAAATAGAGCCTGGATTGATGCTTTTGTTGATTAAAAGCTCTAATCAGGCAAATACTTTTTATATAACTAGATCTACATCTAAATGTCTATGTGCATAAAACTTAACACACTGTATAGTCCTACTGCCTCACTGGAATAATCGGGAGGCTTAAAAATCACCATTTTGGTCTTTCCATATGCCTCATCTTTCCTTGACAACACTGAGTTCTGTGGAAAACAACACATTTTCATAGACTTTTGCCTGCACCTTGTTTAGGGCTGAAACGAAATGTTCCTAAAACCCAGGCAGAATTGGGACTTTAGATTATCAGAATTTTTTAAATTATAAACTTGACACTTCACACTTGCAAACTGAAGAAAAGCTGTAAACACTTTTCTGGGACAATGTCTGTCAGTTACTCTGTTCAAGGGCAGTAAGATGTTCCTCTAGATATGCAGGTCCACATTGTAATGCAAATATTTTTTCAGCCTGCTTCTCTAGTTCAGTGATACATGTGTTCCTTCTCCAAATCTGAGAGTGGACTGACATTCGGTGGAACATGTTCATACAGATATTTACATATAGCATTGAAGGAATAATCTTTTTGTAACTTATCCACCAAAGAATAAGGTTCATCAAGAGAGATACAACTTGGCCACTTCTGCAATCAGTACATAGTAAAAATAGTTGTTTCTGAAAATGATACAAATGCAAAGATTAAATTAGGTAATCCATGAACTTTATTTTGCATAAAGAATTGTAATACCAGCACAAATGCATTTTACATATACTTTCTATGTATCTCTTAATTTTGGCAACATTGTTAACATAGACTGTGATTTCCTCCTCTCCCATGTACTGCATTCAGAGATGGTTACATCATCTGAAAAAGACAGAAAAACAGAAATAGGCCAGGGAGGCCCATTATAGCATACACAGAGTAATTAAAAAGCCTATAATTTTTTAGTTAGAAAAGGAGATAACTCAAGAAAAAAAGGTTACTATGTTCTAAAGAGACAAATAAAATCATGTGCAATTGAAGTTCTCGGAAAGGACAGTAATGCCTTCCATCTGTTGAGAACAGCCTTGGAAGCACAGGAAGAAACTCTGTTCCTTGATCTAGCAAAGAAATTAAACTAGCAGCTTAAATATTGGAGCAAATTGTTAAACCAATAGTAGTCATTTGAAGTTTATCATCAAATTGGTCACTTAGTAAGTGTTAATACAGAGTAATCAATGTGTTTGTAAACCCCCTAGTCTAGCTGAAAGACACTAACTTGTTCTATCTTAATAGCAGGACAGCAAGACAAATAATTTATTTTAAAAAATCAAATTAAATGCAAACTATTAATGCACATATGTTCATTTAAGAAGGGAAAAAGTGAGTAAAACCAATTAGAAAATTAAAACATATTAATATTTTGTTTTGATATTATCCCAAATTCAAATGTTTCCATTTTTATGTCAGATTGCTCCTCTTAAAAATATAGCTTTTAAAGAAAAAAAATAAATTTTATAATTAAATGTTTCTGCCCATCAAAATACTTTTAAACCTTTTTTGTTCCTTTGTTCCTGTGAGAGAGAAAGTTCTGGTTCAAAGCAAAAGAGCAATTTTTTTCATAGCTCTGCAGTTAAAGGCTTTGAGTGAATCAATACTTGCAAATAATGTAGGCAAGTCAAAAGGAATGTTCTGTTTCCTCCAAAAAGAATGTAATTTCAACGAATCACTGGTAACCACATTATATTAAATTCTTTACAAAATACAAAGGCATATTCAAAGATTTCCCTAGCGGTCTTATCAGTACAAGAAAAGAAAGCAAGCTCATTAAAAAACAAAGCTAGCTAGTCCCCTTTTCATACTCATCAGAACTTTTCACCTCAGGGCTCAGGACTTTCTGTCACGTTAGTAATGCTGTGGACTAATCAAATATTTCAAACAAAGCCTGATTCCGTGTCATCACTCGAGCACGCTTCCAACAATAGAAAATTGCTGTACAGCAGACAGAAGTTTTCCTCCACGGTTTAGCTTTGAGAAAAAGGGAAGTTAACAACAGAGAGGTTGCTCTCTTAAAGGTTTGCCATTTCTATGAACCTCTTCGTTTCCACTGCCTGAGGGTCTTGGAAATACAATCTATGCTCAAACTCAATTCTCAGTATTTACATTCACGTGGCTTTGCTCAGGCCGCGACTCCTGCACATTCGCCATACACGAGTAGTCAAAATAATAAGTAGTCGGACTCGCCAAATCTTGAGACCGTAAGAATTCTTCAAAAGTAAAAGGAAGCTTTTGCATTTCCTGCTGACACATGGTAAGAACTGTCCTCACCAAAATGCCTTAAAAAAACCTAAGGTAACTTATATTAAGAAATATTTAAACTTTAGATAACTAAAAGTGACAGTCAGTTATCACTATAGCATATATAGAGCATGTTTGTTGTAATTTTTTCCAATAAACAAAATAATACTATACATTCTTAGATGTCAAGAAGCATGCTAAAAATGTGAAAGATATGTAAGGACACTTGACCATAAAGGCAGAACTTCCATTTTCTTCTCAGTACCTCCATACAAAATATTTATACTATTCTTACTCATATACTTCTAAAACACATACTGAAGAAAAAGTGAATGTCCAACCACCCGGCAAATCTGCTCTGTTGTTACATGTTCAGTTTTTGTTTAGAAGTCTGAAGACATCTGAGGGTTGCAGATTAGCAGAAGTCTTACTGAAATCGATCACCTGGTATCTTCTGAGTTCAGTGCAATTAAAAACTCAAACTTTACGCTGTTACACCTGAGTAGAAACCAAGTATGAGAAACACCGGTTTGAAAAAAATTACCTTTCTAGTAAATTGTGAAATTAAGAACCCCGAACAAAAATGATATAGCAACCATTCCTAAAAATGGTTTTCTTAATATCGCAGCTTTTATACAAATAACTGTATAGAAGTATACAAAGGAGTAATTCAGATTTCAGAGCCTGCTTTTAAATGATGAGCAGGCTGTTTGTTCCCAAGTTCTGGATTAATCCCCTGTTGTGGTTTGACCCTGATTGGCAACCAAGCACCACACTGAAACCAGGACATCCCCCAAAGAAATCACTGAAACAAAGTAAGAGAAGGCAGGCTTAGTAAAACCTACTATAGTTAAGTTTGGCAAGAAAGTATTTTAGAAACTATTATAAAAGTCTTGTGTATTTTGTTATTTTGACATAATTAACTACAGCACCTCAAGACGTATTGTCGCAGCACAAGGAGATAAAAAACTATGGATGGTGAAATGTAGCCTTTTTTTCTTGCTACTGCAATGTATTACATACCGCTAGCATGAAAAACGGATCAAGTCAAAACAAAACAAATAACAACAGAATGCTGGTAGAAATCCTCTGCCACTGGATGTAATACCAGTGAAGTCAGTGAGGTTTTTGGGGTGTAACTGAGATCAAAGGTTGGCATAAAATCTGCCTACAATGTCAACTTTTTCCCTAAGGCTATTACAACTAATATATCACAGACTTTATTTCATTGAGTCAAGAGAAATATGCTCTATACCAAAATTACTGTTTTAGTTTAGTCACTTCAACCTAAAAATGCAGTTACTGAACACTGAATATTGGGTAAATGCTACTGTAGAGCAGCAACCTCAACCAGGCCAAGGAATTCCACAGAAAAGAGCCCACGTCCTATTTAGAGAGAGATACAAAACACCACCAGAGGAATACAGCAACACAATTCTTCCAGCCCTTGGTGTCAACCGCAAGTATGCCGCAAGCATACTACTAGGTGGGGGAAAAAAATACAGGTAAAGGAATGGAAGCGTTCTAGCTTTCCTGGAGTTAATAAGGGAGTGAAACAAAACCTTCGGCCTCCCAGCACAATGGTTTCCAGGTGCTTGCACCGAGCAGACTGACCCCACCGGGCCGCACCACCTGCCACGGAGGAAATGCCTCAAGGGGAGTAAAGCCTAGGGGCCATTTCACGCGGGCTGGGAAAACCTGGAACGGAAACCAGCTGGAAAGGGCGGGTTTCTCCCCTGCAGGTAACAGGATGTGGTTTCTGCCCAGGTTTTTGTCACACAAAACGCGGGCAAGCCGGTGCGGGGCGGCAGGCCCTCCAATGAACACAGCACCCGGCGTTAGCGACGGCCCGTTAGGAGCCGCTCTCTGCCTTGGGCCGCTCCGAACCGTCCTCCCCTACCGGCGGTAACCCCGAGGCGCGGAGAAGGCCCCCCCATCGGTCGGTCGGGTCGGTCAGTCAGTCAGTCAANAGCGCCGCCGCGGCCGCCGGCTAGGCCGGCCCGCGGTAGGAGGCGGCTTTCCGCCCTCGGAGGCCCCGGGGTCCCTGCGGTGGCAGGGGCCGCTCAGTCACGCCTCGAGAGGAGCCCTGCTTTGCTGTTTTCCGTGAGGCGCCACCGCAGCAAAGGCCCGTGCCCCTCGGAGTTCCCTCGGGCTTCCCGCCGCCCGCTTTACGCTGCCCTCGGCCCTTCTTGCCACGGTAGAGGCCCGGCCCTGGAGGTGGCGGCCGCGCACTGCCCCTGGCTCGCCTCCTCAGCCGCTGTTCTCCCTGCAGGCTGGGGCCGGGCCGTGGCGCTCCCCCGTCGCTCAGCGGCCATTAGTGAGCAAAGGTGAGTGAGCACACGGCTGTAACCGAGGTGGGCGTGCTTCCCGGCACTTCGTGGCCTTGGCACAAAAGCCCGATGTCCCGGCTGAGATTTAAAGTGGTCTTAGGATCCCGGCTGGAATGCGGGGGGTACCTTCCAGCGGCAGTGGTTTGTCTGGGTTTTGCAGGTGAGGCGTAGCTGGAGTTGTTATTTACAGGCTGCCTTAAAATTCTCTGAATCGAGATTCAGATCTTACAGTGGAGTTGTGTAAACTCCATTGCTGTCTCTTTTTTGAAAAGTATGTATACTGCTGAAACTTTGTGAACAGCTATTATTTTGAGGCCACAAAGGTTTTCCTGTGCCGCTAGGGCAGCGTATGTCTTGCCAGTATCAATCATGGAAATGCTTTGGGGCATCATAGTTGAACACCACAGTGCCATAAGACATTAGACTGACAAGAATCAGTGTGCAGGCTGGGAATGCATGTCAAATTACAGGGCCTCTTGCCCTCCTTGCTTCTTGAGGAAACTTCATAGTAGTACGGCTTGGTCTGAGATGTAGGGTCTATATGCTTTATCTCAGAGATCTTTAAAAGCAAATTGCACTATAAAATTTGTACGCATGTTAGATTCTGTGTTTATTTGAATGGACATCCCCAACCTTTCAAAAGTTAGAGCTTGTCAGTGGGGGAGGGGGAGGTATCATAGCATGCATGAGTATTTAAATTTACCAGAAACTAACAACTAATTTTTCTGGGATTAATTTTAAATTTTTATTGGAAAGTTAGCGGAGTGCTTTGGTTTTGCTGTTCTTCAATTCAATTACACTTGGTTTTATTTAAACAATTTTGGATCACATCTCAGGAGTTATTGTTTGTTTGTTTTTGTTAAACATGGCTGTTTTGTTACATCATTTCACAAGCGTGATCCCTGACACGAAAAAGTAAACCTAAATACACAGAATGACTTCTTTAATTTGAAGTGGTGCAGCACAGAGTGCAAAAGGCAGTTTGTAACTGCAGGCTGTGCAGGCTCCTGACTGTGGGCTGCTTTGAAGACCAGAGAGGACCCTGAGCGATCCAGTCAGAAGGGTTTCACTAGAACTGTGACTATGAACCTCTGCGCGCAGCAAAACTAATTCTGTCTGGATCGGGTATGGGCATACAGTCATGTCTCTGATACATTACTTGGAGTACATGGTGAAAACCTTATGCCAGCTGCAGAGGGTGAGACAATATCTGTCCTGAAGAAAGCCTGAAAAAATCCATCAATGTTATTAAATAAATACAAACTTGGAGAATGAATCTGGACTGGGTCAGTGCTTACTATCTGGTATATGGAGCACCAAAGCCGTTTTAGCTCTTGAGACTAATTTTTCAGCATCAAGCCTTGTTCCTGGAAGATTTCTTTTATCTCACAAAGTTCTGCCAACAGGGATTTCATTCGGGTACTTTAGTTTGCCCACATGCAATAAATTTCAGGATAGAGATCTAAATTTGTACAATTAACTTTTCTCTTATGGATTTCTGTCCTGTAGACATGTAATTCATTGTCAGTAGTCATGCTGAAGACTAATGGGACTGCTCATCCAGGTAAATAGTGTCTACCACTGTTTTCACAAGCTTTTAGACACTGATCCTACTGATAGAAAAAAATATAATCCTGCACAACTTAAGTGAGTGGGATAACTTATCTCAGTAAAATGGTGAGTGTGCATATATGTGCATTAAGGATACAGATCTCAAGTTCTTTCTAGCTGTTTATCTCATGCTCTCCTGAAACCTGGTTGGAGTTCTTGGTGCTATAACAACTGAATCAGTATTTTATTATTCTGTTGTAGGAAATATCTTCTTTGATGACTATTTTTTCCTAAATAGGATCATACAGAATCATCTCCAATAAATTAGTTCATAGTATATTGGATTTTTATTTAACAGCTACAACATATTGTCTGTTTCAGCTAACCATGTCTTTAAATTCATCTACACTTTTCAATGAAGAAAACTCTCAAGGACCAAAAAGAAACACTGAATGTTTGGAAAGTCTAGAATTGCAGACTCCATCATCGTTTCAAGATAACCCACTTCAACAATTACAATTAGCATCGCAGGAAGTACTTGAAAAGGCAAAAAAGAGTGGGAGATCAAAATGCCCCCGATGCAGTAGTTCAAGGATGTTTTATTGTTATACATGCTTTGTTCCTGTTGAAACTGTCCCTACCAAAGAAATTCCGACTGTGAAGGTTAATATTACGGATTTTTTATAATATTCTTGTGCCTTTTAGTTACTGGGGACAGAGAACAGACACTCTGTCTGTGACCATTTCTTCTGATTCATTCTTTAACACAGCTATAAGTATGAATAAACTACAGTTAGATAAAAGTATTGTTCTTATTTGAGGAATTGCATGTGCAAACACTGACAATGTTCCAGTCCTCACATAAACATTTATGCACCTGTTAGATGAGAAGATAAGCTGAAATCATGCAGCTTGTCATGCAAATGACGACATTTTCACTTAGTTCTTAAAAGTTTATTTACAGTGCTCTTACAGTCATTCTTCAATTTCTGAGAACTCTGGCCAGAACAGAGTGCATTGTGAACAAAAAAGTATGATTTGTCCATAACAAAGAGTGAATGTTACATAAAATGTGAGCTAAAAGGCATTCCTAGATGTCATGGGTGTATAATTCAGATAACCACTCTTAAAATATGAATAAAAAATATAATGCCCTTCTGTTAAAATACTTGGAGAAACCATCAAAGAGGACTGAGAGACATTTTGGAAAATCGCCTGGGAACTAAAATGCATTTTAAAAACACTCTGTACTTGGACAGTGTCATGCAAACATTTTAGAAGTGCTTTGGAAATTTGACCTAGTGGATTTAGGTGTATTTTCATTGAAACGTCCATTTTTGCAATGGGGCGAGTACCTGGTAGAGATAACGGTTCGTATTTAGGACCATTACATTGCTCGAATTAAGACCACATCTTACTTACCTTATTCATACTATTTCTAGAGGTTTTACCACGCTACTACTGCAGCATTCCAAATTGCATTCATTGCATACTTAGGTATTTACATCAACGGAGAGAATGTAACAGGTGCTTTTGTCACTTGTCTCTAGTTTAGTTCTAAACCTATTAAAATAAAAACATTGTCAAAAATTGTCAAATATGTCTTAATTACATGCCCATTGGGTTTTCTCCTGGATTTTGCATGAATTTTTTGTACCTGTATATATGATCATAAATATTGCTTATTTTTTCTTTCTTTCTTTCTTTCTTTCTGTAGTTGCCTTTGAAGATTGACATTATTAAACACCCAAATGAAACAGATGGCAAAAGCACTGCTGTGCATGCTAAGCTCCTGGCACCTGATGATGTTACAATTTATAAATACCCTTGCATTCCAGAATATGAAGAAAGAAGACATGAAGTAAGAAATTCTATATAGATAGCAGGACTTTGTGCTGGGGAGATGCAGAGGTATCTTCTGTACTTCCTCCTGCACTGGTACTGCACTCTGCTGCGAGGGAGCAGGAGGAAAGCGCTATTCCATTACTCCAGTCCACTCCATCTTGAGCCCTCTTAAAGCTTGGGCCTACAAATGTACAGTGGTTATGGACTGTCCTCCAAAGCTTGAAAAAACTGTAGCACTATCTAGCCACCTTGAATTTCTTACGTTCGCCACCTTAGGTAATGGATAATTTGATTCATTGTATACCATAAGGTTTTGGCCCGATCATATGAAAGTATTCATCTTACAGCAAGTTAAACAGCAGTTAGGTGCTGTGCTTATATTCAGCAGCTGCAGTGTTTAAACTTCCTTAAAATTTTTAACATTCACTATTACAGAGAAAACCTACTGAAATTGAACTATAGTCTTATCACAGTCAGCACAGATCCTGCAAAAAGTGAGCTGTGAATTTGGGTTTATATGCTCATCTAAATGGTGTGATTAATCTGAAATCCAATATTTACACATCTGATGTCAGAATTAACACTTCCCTTATTGTTTGACTACACAAAGAAGAGAATAATATACCTATCTGATAGAGATGTTATTTTCTTCAAGGAATGAGCCATCAAGGAAAGCATAGGTGGCAAAGAGGCAGGAGGCTGAAAAAAAAGCAGAAAGAGCAACAGGGAAGGCAAGCAAAAGTGGGAAGAGTTTGCAGTGACTTTGTATTGTCCAGGCTTTCCGTGTCACAGATCCCGAGTGCTGCAATAAGCTACTGAAAAAGTACCAAGGCCATCACTGGTCTTCTTCATGTAAGCTATTTGTGGGACCTGCAATAGATACAAGAGCAGAGATTATTTCTTCTGATCTCGAATTTATGAATGAAATTAGAAACTATTCTTTATGGCTTTCCTGCCCCATATACGGCAATGACAAGAGAAATTTGAACTTCCTCAGAGCTGACACCATTGTCTTGGCTGAAAATCCCTTTTCTATACAGAAATACTAGAGTTGGTAGTAGGGGCATGGAGGTGACATTTAATTAAAGACCTTTAATAAGTGCCTTTATTCATTATTTTGATGTAGTCTTTTATCCTTCTAGACAGTAGAATATTTTTAAGCAATACTCTTTCATCTTCCCCTGACTTAAATTTTTGTGGGTGGGGACAGAAAATTTCTGTTCTGTAATGAAACAATTCCTGGTGGTTTATTAGGTTTTGTTGACACTCAGATTTCTTTCTTTTCTTCATTTAGATAGCACTTATATTTCCTGGCCCCAATTCAGTTTCAGTAAAAGATATTGCTTTCCATCTCCAAAAATACACTAAGAAGGGTGTTTATGATAATGATGACGACTGTTCCAGAGAGCCATTGCTTAAGCAAGCAAAAATAGAACCTAAAGAAGAAAAAAATCTAAATGAATGCATCTCAAGTGACAGAAGTGAAGGCACTAGACTGAAGAAAATAATATTTATTGACAGTACCTGGAATCAAACTAACAAAATAATAACTGATGAACGACTTCAAGGTAAAAAAAAAAAAAAGTTGCTATGTTATTGCATAAATAAAAAAATAAAAGTTGAGATGTTATTGCTACAACAATGATTAAGGAAAATATATGTCTATGTAACAGACCTGAGCATGATGTAAGCGTACACCTAACCCTATATCTGAGCATACATGAAAGATTCAACAGCCTATTTCAGTGCTGTAGAAGACTTCCTGAGCCAAAGACTCCACTACTTTTCATGTCGTATACTTTGTTTTGCAAAATGATAAGACGAGTATTAAGAAAGGTTTTACGTTTATTTCTCCCACTTCTCTATTAGAACAGATTTCCTCAGTCTCACAGAATGGAAGCTGTCATGTTAGACAATAGAACAGTAGTTTGCATGACCCCTGAAGGAAGCCAGAAAGATTTCCTGTGCAGGTGGCTATCTGCTTTTTCAGGAGACCCAGGGGAGAATTTTTGTACACACTTGTGGCAGACAGGCCACTAGAAGGTGAAAGAGGGATCTAGGAGATAGAACACAAGTATGCCATGGCTTAGTTCCTTTTTCTAGTAAAGTTCTTTGTTTCATGGTCATTTCGATGACCTCACTACCTTCCAGACAAAAGGGGAATGCCTGCTTGCCATCCACACCCTCCCATCTCTGGAAGCAAAAACTTTAATTCTGCAAAGGTTTTTCGTCTTACATTCATTACAAGAAGTTTACAGTTAAGTATTCTAAACAAAACCACAAAAGATAAAACAAATTAGAAATAGCATTCCATTTCTTTTGAGATAAAAAGGAGTTTGAAAATACTTTCATTAGTGAAAAAGGTGCACTTAGCTGGGAGGCAGGCTATCAAGTTTATATGTAATATATGTATAACTGCTTATTAGTGCTTGCTTTGCCCTGGATCCTACAAGGAATTTCACAGACTTTTTACATGCGAGATTAATGTTGCCTTGCAGTCCAGCCAGTTTATTAAAGAATCCTACATCTTAGTATAATGTATTGGCTAATTAAAATCCCATTACTAAGTATTTAGTTTAACACAAAAGATACTCTATCAAATAAATTGAACTATTACTGTAAAGAGTAGAGTAATTGTATGTTGCAAGTTACTGTAAAACATTTGGAACTTACTTTAAAAGGATGAATTTAAGAACAGTAACAGACAGCCAGGGGAACTGAAGAGTTCCATGGAAGCTTAAGCAGTGTATCACTCAAAAATTCATGATTGTTGTTACTTTGGAGCTCTTAAAGAATGGTTTCCAGTTACCCCATGTGAATGCTGATCTGGTGGACTCTTCCCTCCTTTCTCAAACTTCGTCTCTGTTCCAGCTGTAATCCAGTCCTCTGTTTCCCTGAGCACCTTTCAGGATTGTTGTAAGGTGTGACTAGTGTCGTGCAAGTCAGTCTCTCTTACCTGCACACAGGGGAGAATTTTACCCTCCATAGAGCAGGTATAACAGTGTGCACAGCCCATGTGTTCATTGCTTTCCCTCGTGCCTGTCACAAAGGACATAAATTGCATTAATACTCTTTTTAGAGATTGCAGTTTTGCCTTCCAAGGTGAATGGGGCAGAGTTTCTTTAGGCATAAACAGATGAAATTTTTTTGTTGTACACCATCCTGGTTTCAGCCGGGATAGAGTTCATTTTCTTCGTAGTAGCTGGCATAGTGCTGTGTTTTGGATTTAGGATGGGAATGACATTGATAACACACTGATGCTTTAGTTGTTGGTAAGCAGTGCTTACACTAGCCAAGGACTTTTCAGCTTCTCATACTGCTCTGCCAGCAAGGAGGCTGGATGTGTACAAGTTGAGGGGGGACACAGCCAGGACAGGTGACCCAAAACTGGCCAAAGAGCTATTCCATACTGCATGGCATTGTGCTGAACAAAAAACAGGGGAGGTTGGCCAGGGCTGCTGGCTCAGGAACTGACTGGGCATCAGTCAGCAGGTGGCGAGTGATTGCATCATGCATCATTTGTATATTCTTTTATCATTCTTCTTGTTTTCCCTTCCTTTTCTGTTCTATTAAATTGTCTTTATCTCAACCCACAAGTTTTACCTTTTTTCTGATTCTCTTCCCCCATCCCACTGCAGGGGAGTGAGCGAATGGCTGTGTGGCGTTTAGCTGCCTTCCAGGTTAAAACCATGACATACATGCATGAAAAATAGAGCACTGTTGTTATTTTTCAGTTCAACTACAAATGAAATCATCATCCAACAAAATATTCCTCATATATTAAAGTTCAAAAAGGAGTGTTCATAATTCCAAATATGTAATTGCAGTACTTACTCAGAAAGATGAAGTTAGAAGAAATACTGGATGGAAATATTAACGAAGCCAAGAAAATGCAAAGAAAAGCCTTGTGTTCTGTAAGCCTGCAATTATACATAGAGTAAAACTAGCTCATTGTACTGCAAGAGAAAGCAAACGAGTACATCAATCTTAAAAAAAAAAAAAAAAAAAAACCAGCCTNAACAAGTACAAAAAACTTAAAAAAAAAAAAAAAAAAAAACAGCCTAGAAAACTTGGACAAAAGATACTTCTGTATCTTGGAAAAGTGGTGTAATGTATCTTTAGAAAGCAAAACTAAATCAGTTGTGTTAAAGACAGGAAATATTTGAAAGTTGGCAATGTCTAGGATTGATTACTTCATTAAAAGTGATCGCTAGATCAGAAAGGAAACAGTTGCGTCTAATGTTAATGATTACTTTCTCATCAGTGATAAAGCTTACTGGCAACATCAACATGGTTGTTAAAGAAACAGATTGCTTTGCTATTTTTCTCCTGTAAGTTTGATCCACTTTGTATTAGCCAAATGTATTATTTTATTAGCCTGTACATTCTGTCGTACAAGGCTGAATCATCCATCTACTTCAGTAGTTTGGGTTTTTTAAAGTTTCTGTGCTTGCTTTCATTTCCACAAGAAAATGGTAGCCTTTGCCTATGCACAGCTAGGGTATTTGAGAGCAGGAAGTTGATGTTTTCTGTGGCAATCTCCCCTCATCTTTTTCTGACGAATCTTTTGTCCTCTTCTCACATTTTCATCTTACTTCTTCCCTCAAGATCACACACAGGGGTGTGATGCAAAGAAAAAGTGGGAGTTCTGTCATGAGTTCCCACATAGTTTCTAAAATAGCAGAGGCAAGGTGAATACAAGGTATGTAAACCCCTTCTTCCTCAGCCTAAATCCTGAAGTTAGTCATAAACCTCAGGAATCTAAAAGATTAGGAAGGAGCAGAATTCATGCCTGAAATAGCATTTCCAAGCTATTATCTCTTTAGGAAATTAACATTATAATTAAAATAACAACAGGCATGTTAGTAAGAGCTTAGACTCTTACTAGCTACCATAGGTACAAACCATAATTATTCATTACTTACAATTTTCAGCACTGGCATTTCTTGAACTAGTGAATCTCCCAGTTCACTATACAAACTGTAGGGACAAAGAGGTAATGGAAGGCTCAGAGTAAGCAACAGGCTTCAGCTTGTGTGTAAACTTTACAACTTACATACATCTTGTTGATAAGAGCTTAGAATCTCTTCGATGTAACATCAGTGACCAAACATGAATAATATAGGATCCTACAGGTTTGAGCATTCTGTTGTTGTAGTGGGGGGAGCATAGGGACGATGCTGTGATGATAGGATGTTGCATATCAGGAAAAAATGGGAGGCTTAAGGAGAGGGAGGAGATACCTCTGAAGGGTATTGTCTGCCATAAGACATATATATAGGAAAATAACTTTTGTAAGGGAAATTTAGTTACATTACCTAAGTAAATTTAAAGGTATCTGTATTTCCATTTAGCTCGATCTCAGATTTATAGAAACATTTATTTCTAATGAGCTCAAGATAAGAGGATGCTAAAAAAGCAAATCCAACATGTTGATTTCCTTAGGATTTCATATGTATGAACATTCAGTATTTGTAATTTCCTAATCTTTTAGATTCCTAGGGTTATCAGTAACTTAAGGATTTAAGCTGAAGAAGAATACAAATGCAGTACAGATAATGGAAACATGCTCAATAAACTGTAACCCTTAACCCCCTCCAATTTTTGTTGTTGTTGGTTTTTTGTTACAAAACTCCTAAAATTCCTATTTTTGAAGTTAAGTGATCCTGCATTTGTGGTAAGCTCAATAGTGTCAGCGGTCTTGCCTTCAATGAACTTCTGTTTGTATTCAAACCACATAGGTGGGAGTTTACGTTGGAGGAATCATCCCCTAAATTTAGTTCACTGCTGTTAAGGTGGAAACATGGCTGAATTTGATGAGAGTTTTCACTTTTGTTAGGGCTGAGAATTCGAGTATTGAAACCTCTTGAGGGAAACGAACTTAATGCAGTTTCCTGCTGCTATTTTGAATACACATGTATAGGATTATTAGAGGTAATAATTAGACTACGTTATTTTGAACTTTTAGTTCCAAAATACCGACAATAACATTTAAATTCAGTGCTGGAATCTCCTGTTGTTAATTTTGTTTTAAAACACTGTAGGAAAGTTTCTTTTACTATGCAAGATATCATACATTACTAACAGCAAAGCAAACAACTAAATCCATCTTGCAATTACACTAGAAAAAATTAAATGTAGTTTGAAGGTAAAAAGTATAGAATTACAAGTGCTGGGCTATAGGCCAGTTGGTGCTTCTGAATTTGGACCTTGAGGAAATTCCTCTGTCCATAACTTCCAAGCAATTCTTAAACCATGTTGTTATTTATACTATTACTTGTACAAAACCATTCCATGACACAAACATAGTATCCAATTTTAACATTTAGAAAAAGATATCTTTACAACCTGATCCTGGTTTTGACAGGTGTATATCCTGTTCTTTATAATCCAGCTATCCATCCTGTTTACAAAGTGATTACACATTAAGGCGGTTTTAATTTTGAGTAGCTTGTGCGTCTTGAACATAAAAATCAAGGTACATGTTTAAAATTCATCTGAATAATAAAACAGTTAGAGACTATAGTAGATAAAAGATTTTCATATGTCATACAGAGACCAAATTTATTTATTTCCTGTCAAGTGGGAATGCTTTTAGCTTCTAATAAAATTAATGACCAGATCCTGTCATACTTATTCCTGAGTAATTCCAGTGAAATTTCAGTTACTTAACAGGCATAAATGAAAAGTGTCTGGCTCTTAGCAGACACTCCTCAGTTCAGCAAAACTAACAGTCTGAGGGATTCTGGTTTACATTTGGAAGGTATTAGCTTTGCAAAAGATGAAGTTTGATTAATCATTCTGTGAACATTGATGAGTCTTTGTCGGCATAGGTTTCACTCTACCCATCTGAAGAGACCCTGCAGTTCACCAAGGGCTGTGAGGCTGTATGAATGAAGGGATAATCTGGAAGTTTTAATTGCAAATATGAATATTGTAACCTAGAATTTACAGCACTTTTTCATCAAATTTCAAAGTGGTCCACAAAGGAGGATAAAATTATTGCCTCCATTTTACAGATTAAAAGTGGAGGTACAGGAAGAGAACTTGCATGCAGGCACCTAGCAGGCTAGCAGCAAAGTTGGAAAAGAAAACTAAAGATGTGTTTGGCATCCCATCTACCAATCCACATTGTCTAATCTATCAGCTTTTTTTCTTGACAGGGTTGCTGCAAATTGAGTTGAAGACAAGGAAAACTTGCTTTTGGCGTCATCAGAAGGGAAAGCCAGATACATACCTTTCTACAATAGAAGCAATTTATTATTTCCTTGTGGACTATCATCAGGAGATTTTGAAAGAGAACTACAAAGGACAATATGATAATCTGCTTTTTTTCTTTTCATTTATGTACACATTGATTAAAAATGCCAAGTATTGTGCAGGAAAAGAGTAAGATGTCTGTCTATAGGTAAGTAACACTACAATTTTATTTTGTTTCTTTTTGTAACTGCACAAATATAATTATTTTTATCTAACTGAAATCTGGAAATAGATTGTACTATTAGTAATGGCTAGAGTGTTTGTCCAAAAGGAAGCTGCAGACCTCATGTCCTGCACACTCGAGGTTGTAGAAGTACTCAGATGAGCAGTCTGATTAGAATTACTTATTTGAAAACAGTTATGCTTTGCTAGATATTGCTGTGTTTGAACCTACAGACCTGATATGCTCATCACAGTGAGATTATTTCCTCAGGTGGGGATAGGACAACAGGGCCCCTCGTGCCGTAAGGAGTGATATCTCTAACTGTAAAAAGGAATTAGCATGCTAGCTTTTTATTATTGCTATTAATACTTTGTTTCAGGTGTTTTCTTTGTGTTTTACCCAGTAATACTGATTTCACTTTCATGACATCAAAAACTGACTGAAATTATTAGGATGGTATTTAATTTGGGGGAGGGAGGGCGCCAATACAAAACGAAAGACCACCTTAAGTGACTAGAATGTAAATTATGTACTTTCAAGGTTAATTCTGGAAAATTGTCGTAGTAATAGAAAATAGCGATCTCTTTAGACATCATTATACAGTGCGTGATTTCTATAGTATCAATCACATACTGTTTTATGGAGCTTATTCTCAAGTTCTTGGATAATTTTAGACTTCTTCAAACAAATTAATTTAGTTAAGTGTTTGTTATTGCTATATGATGTTGTTATTATTTTTGGCAACACTAACTTAAATGTAATATGGCATATCATAGCCAGTAACATTTTTAGATGCCACATACTTGTATTATAAGCAGCAGAAAAGGCTCATTGCACTGTAGGCGTTGTCTGAAAACGTTGAACTTTTTGCAGGACTTAAGACAAAGTAATTTGCAGAGACAAGAAATAGGGAAGATGATGGTTCCGACCACAATGTTTCTGACAAGACTTCCTTAAATTAGGCAGACTATGAATGTGCTGTGTTTTTTCTATTGCAGCAGTAGTGCAAATTTGAACAGCATAAATAAGACTTTGTCTGTGCTGGTGACATTTTTGCTAGTATGCGTAGCACTGCTGTCAGAGTCATCACAAGTGAATGTAATTATACAAGTGTCTTTGCCAAGCTATACCATACAGCTAATGCTGACAGAGGTAATAGACCTAAGCTATACCTTCATAAGCAGAGCTGTACGAATATATTTTTTATCATATTAGGATGTTCTGCCAGAAAAAATTCATATTGGTGAAAATTACAGTCTTAAGGTAGAAAAAAAATGTTTCGTTAGAGGTACAATACAAGGTGGATAAATATTTCTAAATACTCTTAGAAGGGTGTTATTTAAGAAAAAACAAAATGTTGGAGTGACACAGATTAAAATATATAATAGATTTTTTTAAAAAAAACAAAAATTCTGAAGTTTGTGTTCTATATTTTCCTCAACAAGTCTGGTGAAATTATCACCTGTAGCATGCTCTCCAGGAGGGCACCCTTACACACCTGTGAACACAGAAATGGTGCCTTGAAAAATACTCCCAAGAAAATCTTTTTACGCTTACACATCAATCCATACAGCCTCAAACAGCTATTTTGTACTATGTTTTTTAATGCTTCAAGATATCAAAAGTAAAGTGAATATTGCATAAAACACAAGATACAAATACGCTCTCTCTGCAAGTCAAACTTATCTTCAGATCTGTACACTTATCTGCACAAGTGAATGCATATAAAAATGCTCTTCAGTGGACAACCGAAACACATCTCCTCCATTTGCAAGAAGAAATGCTAGTTAAGTTACATGAGTGCACATGAAGTATGCATGAACTGTAACAGCAGCACAAGAAGCACAACCTAAACTCAGAACGAGGAAGATTAATTTTAAATATACATATATAATGGCACAGCTGTTAAGTATATTGTGAGTTCATGTGCCAGGCAATGAGAAAAATCAGCAGTCATGTCTCAGTGCTATTGAAACAACACATTTCTTCTTCATTTGGTTCTTATTCCTGTTGAGAGGTTATTTTGGCTTTTTACAATGATTAATGCTATTTCCTTTGGTATGAATTT
>VZTL01007026.1:0-38948 GCA_013400535.1 Scopus umbretta
CACCCCAAACAAACACCAGTAGAAACTATACCCCAATGCACATTCACAAACCCTGTACAAGCACATGTTACTGGGGGAAAAAAGAATCCAAAACTATCTTGTATAAATATTTTAGGGAGTTTTAAAACATTTTATTAGGAATATTTTTTGTATTCTTCCAGCTCTTTCTTTGATACTGTGAATTCAGCTATACAGATCTCAGAGGGAGATAAAAATTCTAACTAATAAAACACTTCACTAAATAACTTAAAATTTACTTTCTGCATTCAAAGCCTAATGGATCAAGTACCAGATATACTGAAAAAATTCCAAGGGTGAAAATATGTGCTACATATCTTAATGGAAAACCAGGAATCTTTTCTTTTCAGTGGTTCAGAGATCTTGTTTCATGACCATTTAAATATTACTTCTCTGAACTGAAATTAAGTGGGTGGAAATCTCCAGCATACATGAAGCAGTAACTCTTTTTAGTCACTGGTGATTATTTAGATGCACACATATACACATATATACACAACTAATGGAGCTTTTTACGATGCCTTCCTGCTTGAAACATTGAAAATGAGAAACACACAGGAACAATGGCAAGTGAGACTCTAGAACTGAGTGCCAAATGCAATTTGTATGTTAAAATCCAGTATATTATTTTCACCACTAGATATACAACATATACAATAGAGCTAACTACATAGTTGAATATGACAGTCAATAGCTATGCCTAGATTTTGCTTTTCTCTTCAGAGAGCTAGCTAAATTTTTCAAACTCCAAGTTTACTTTCTGTGAGCAAATCTGCCCAGTTCTAGTAAACATTTTCTATTATAACTGTAGATGGCTACAAAACCTAGGAACTCTTTGCTCACCGGTACTTTTCTCCATTATAAAGTACACATCACAGAAGGGTCTGTAATGATGAATAAATCATAAAAAAAGCTGATGAATATTCACTCTGATTCTTAAATGAATTTGATTCAACAGCCTTTGCCTTTTTAACTGTGTTCCAAAGCTAATTTCAAGTTGGATCACTACCAGCAACTCTGGATTATGTACTCAACGAACCCAAAATTCAGACTCATAGGGATGGATACTGTAATGCTCCAGTTAGAGAATAGGAGTAGTACCCTAGGACTGAAAAACCCTGACTTTCCACAGGTTCTGAGTGCCTGCATCTCATTTAGCAAGCAGAGAGTACATAGCATGTAGAATACCAAGGGTTATGGAACCAACCTAAACCTTCGTCCTACAAACACTTATGCCTGGGCTTAACTTTACAACCCCATGTAAAGGTTCCTTTGATTTTAATGGGACTAATCACAAGAAGAATGTGCGTGAGTGTTTTCAGGACCAGGGTTCAGCAGGTCATGAATTGTATTTTAGGAATATTTACAATTAATTGCTTGTGGATGACTTACAGAGCAAGAGGCTTTACCAGAAGACATTTCTGGATAGCAAACAAATTCAAGAACTTCACAAGTGTAAAGGGCAAAACTTGTGAATAATTTATTTCCCAAAATTATTCATGGATTTTTGCCATATGCTAACATCAGGAATCTATGAACAGTAGCATTCCTGCTGAGCTATAGAGAAGTGAATTTCTGAATCTTGTGAAGCATTCTGAATCTTTTGAAAGAATTTCCAGATGTTTGTATGGAGTAATTTCATTTCCTCCTCGAGGGCTTTCAGTTGCAGAGGCCTACAAGCTGTATTGAACCTGAGGAATAACATCATGTATTTGAAAACCATTGAGGTAGTCTTGTATACACTGGCATCTTTGTGAACAAGAATATTTGTTCTGCATCTCTTCACTGAGCCCAGAGAAATGCATTCTCCCCTGTCTAAATACCTGATGCAAAAAGGGACCTGGAGGAAAGCCAGCTGGCTTAAGTTCAGCCAGTGTGAAATGGAGGTGACACATATTGGCAGACTGAAGCACTTTGAGGAACTGGCAGGAACTTTCACGGCCTCTTCAGTTGATGGCATCTGTCCACCCATTGTCCAAGTGGCTTTGCAATCAGCTAGACTGTAAATTTGCCAGGGATCAACTTGTTATTCTGTGTTTGCACAGTGCCCAGAACACTAGGATCCCAGACTCCCGCATGATTAGGTGGACATAACCTACCTTTGAGCCTCAGCTGGAAACTCTGCTTAATAGTGATATTTTAATTTCTAACATAAAATCAACCTCAGTGAGAGCATGCAACACTGATTTTGTCTCTTACAATGGTGACCAGTTCCACTGGTCTTCTCAGGTAAGCCATGCTAGTATCTAGAAGACGTGAGCATCAAATACACTCTGATTGCCAGAGACAGCCTTTTTCTCAAAAGTAAGTGAAAAGAAAGATTAATGCAGCAGGCTAAAATCTAAATATTTTCTTCAGAAAAATATACCTACTGATGTGCAATCAGAGTATCAACAAATTTTACTTCATCTTGTTAATTTTCCTTGACAAGTGATATAAACTCATTGTTTGACACTTTCAGTCATTACTCAGCAGCCAAAACTGCTGTTATTTCTCTATTATATATTAACTTTCTCAAAATGTTAGAAAGTGGGAAGTCTTGCAGTGGCTTAATTTTTCACAAACCCTAACCTCATAACTCTGCCTGGATTTCAAAACATCTCTGTTTGATACAAAACAAAAATTACTAGAGTGGTTCATTATCGGTACAGGGTGTTGTCAAAATTCCTGGGAACTGAAGGTCCCACGGAACTCACAGGCAACTAAGTGCTTATTTTGTTTGAAAACTGGAAAACTTCTCCAAGTGATTAAATGCAAAGAATAAATGCCCAACCATTGTTGTTCCCTCTTGAATATATAACTGCAGATATACGTTCATTCAGAAATGAAAATATTTATTTTTCCTGTTCACGTATTAAACGTGAGAGCAGTTTCTGCCAGATAATCAAGGAGAACCTGTATCCAGGTATGAAAACAGAACAAAGCAAGATATCCATTTTGCAGGGAACAGCCTTACAAATCAATGGCATGTTTTTATTCAGTTTATACTCTATCAGATGAAAAAGGAGAAGCCCCATACCATGCATCTTAGAGGAAATGGTGTCTTATTATGCAACTCCCACTCACTGTCATGATAAGGTTCAGGTGTCATTTTTCATTATGATTACAGCCCTGGCAAACTAAAAGGTTTTCACCTTTTCCGTCCAGTCATATGAGTTTTTCCTGACATCTTTCAGATTGTGAGATAATAATGATTGCAGGCATTCTGGCAGAAAACACTGAGCTAATTCTACTTCAATCTTCCCCTCTTCTTGTGTTGTTTTTTCTACTCCTCACTCAAGAACAGCAATCCAGTTGCCCCAAGTTACTATGGGATACCTCTACCATGTCTTTGCTGCACTAGAAATTATTTCAAGATTTTTTAAATGCATTTCTTGAAGCTTAGTAGCCTTAGGAATACAGCATCAAAGTTTGTTCAATGAGGGAAAATATTTTAATCCCTTTTAGGTTCCAATGTGATCAAAGTTTCACTCCGCTTATATGCTAGAATTTTATACTAGGCACAGGCAATACCTCAGTATCTACAGACATGTATTTACAAACAGCTGTTTTAAAAGGGTCTGAGGTATTTTCATTATGAACTTCAGACTTCTTTTAAAAGACAATAAGTATCTTGATTTTCTTAATAGTCACATACATTTTTTGCAGAGCCCTTGCTGAAAGAAACAAAGCTGTTTAACATGCACTGTTTTGCGCTTTCTTTTGGATTTCTTGATTAGGCTAATCTCTGTATCAAAACATTTTACATCATTTCCTTCTTCTTCCTTTGGTATTAGAAAAAAAGCATAAAGAAAAAAGGAGAGTGAATGTAATGTTCAGTAGAAAGGAAGGGCTCACAGCTCTCAGCTGTAGAGCATCTCTGTTTATCCCCAGGGAGAGCTAAACACTATATGGCTTTCAGCAGCTGAATGCTGACCGACAGAAATCTCTTGAAGTACAGAGCATTAGTCCATGCACAGAGGCTGGGGGCTTGTCATCAGTAAGCAAGGCCAAGCAGTCTACATGAAGTGCTAGTTTAAGGAGAATGAAATTTAAGATTTCATTAGACTAAATTGGTTTCAGGGGGCCATTAGTCATTCCTCTACCCCTCTCCCTGACCCAATATACACAGTGTAGGTAATATACAAAATACTTGTCTTAAATGAGATAAAGGAGTATCTGAAAAAATGCCATTTTTCAAACAGATGCTTTCATACACTATTAGTATCGTCAGACTTATTTCCCTGCTAAAAGCACTTCAGAGTAGAACAGTGCAAGAAAAAATGTTGCTGCATGATCCAATTTCAGCTGAATACCATCAAAAAAAGCAGAGACAAAACCAGGCTGTATCTCACTGCTTGGGGTATACCACAGCTGTTCATTTTCATGATCTGTTCAGGTAAGGTGGGAATTACATCATTTAACTTGAGCTATCAAATTATATTCAACTACTGATGTTAGTCATACTTGCTCCCTCTACAGTCAATGGAGACAGGCACTTCCGGAGATTCAACCTAAACCAGATACCAATGAGACACAGAGACGTAATTCTAGCCTAAGAATCCAAAATCATTGAATATTTATATATGAAAATCTCTATTCTACTTTTAGATATTACAAAAATGATGATTTGTTTGAATGGGTAAGGATGAATGCCTTGAGGACTTTTTTTCTCCCTCTTTGGTGTGATGACTACAAGCCTATGACAGATTTTCCTACTCTGCTGAGCGTGGTCTGACTAATAATGCACTCTCAGTTTCATCCAGAAGGGCTGTGTATTACATCTTCTTGTTAAAGCCTAATCTGCCATGGCATTACAAAGTCTGCCCAAATGTTCACTGACTTGCAAGCATTTGCTTTTAGGTAGAAAGTTCACTGTTTTGATCATGGTTAATGGGTGGGCTCCTTCCTATAAGCAGTTCAGAGATATCCAAGCAAAATTACACAGTGTGAAGGTAAAGAACTGCTAAATATAAGCACAGATTTATAGAGCAGTTAGAAAGTCTTCAGTAAAACACACAAAAAAATTAACCCTCTCTAAACCCGCTTCATGAGTTAATAATGCTCATGGTAATGAGATTGTTACCCATGATGCTGTTCTGTTTTTTAAAAGAGAAAGAAAAACATACGTGTTCATCCAAAGCTTTTTCATTGCTGGATTTACAACATAGTATGTATTAAATTATGGATTAAATATATGGATTAAAATGTATAGATAAAATAAGGTAGGAATTAAAATATCTTTCTGAAAAGTCTTTTTGCAGCTTTACTGAAGTTTTATGGTAGAACAGGCTTCACTTAATTTATTACCTCTCACTGAGGGGAAAACAAATACATGTATTTTTTATATATATATATATTTATATATTTATGTATGTATATATACATTCACTCCAAAATAATCATTTCCCTAGTAAAGATGGAAGAAAAGGGTCCATCTTTATCAGAATCAATGGCAAAATCATCAAGTGCAGGGCGCAACATTTGTCTACATATTTACACTATTGATGAGTGTAAACAAGCACAGCTTCATGAAGGTCAGTGGAACTTTTCTGTGCACTCAGACTTAGAAAAGGCATTTCTGGGGGAAAGCATTCTCTTATTTAATCGTTCTTTTGCCCAGAAGACAAAAAAAAAAAAACAACCAGAAACTTATTTGGAGAGTGCTGGTACAGAGAGAGTGACTGCACAGCTGCTGGGTGACAACCTCCCCAGAAGCCAGCCAGATGCAGAACGTGCCTTTCTGGGCATGTGTCTCCTGGAGGTGTCCCACTGCAGGGACTTTCTCAGCTCCCACTGAGAGCAGGACCCAATGGCACAGAGCAGCACAGCACACAAGGCTGCTGTAACTTAACAAGGGATTTGGCTGGAAAGGGAGGACAGCAACAAGTGAGGTGAGAAACAGAATTTATATTCTTTGGCATACCCTCCAGCATTTTTTTTTTAATGCTGAGAAGCAAATGAAGTCAGTGTTTATTAGTCCTAATATAGCCTTTTAAAATAAACATAAAATTATAGGTTAATATTAAATAGTGCAATGAATGAAATGCTATTCCTGAGCCAGTAACATCACCTTTAAGTAGCCAGCTTTTCTCTTTTGCTAGCTGTGACACAGCTGTGTCTTTCAGTGGTGCTTTACTAGTAGCTCAAATGACTAAATGACTTCACTGTAATTTTTTTAGACAAATTCACACATAACTGAAAGTTACAGCAGCTCTTAAGTTATGTGCTTGAGCATTTTTTTTTTGTTTCTGATATTAATATTTCTGGTTTAGGTTGGGGGGAAGATATCATTTTGTTAAGAAATGACCACAAATTGAGGCAAAAATAAAGCAGTATGAAGAACTGTGGCCAGACCAATAGTAATTAAAGACAAGATGGCAAGATGGACAGAAGAGGGTATGCCAGGAAATAAATGTGATCTGTAGAGCCTCAAAAAATAACTTGCAGGCCTTTCTTACTCTGAATCAAAACTGCCCGCTGGGAGACTACAATATAATCATGTATCCAGACAGCAGGGTAATAATCTTGACGTGATTACTAAATCCAAAAGCTCAAGCAAATTGTTCTAGGTTAAGGAGACAGAGTCCTCTTTGGAGGTTCAGCTGCTCTGACACCATGGTCGTGGCCTCAGAACCTACTGTTGCAGACCTCCCTCTTTATATGGAGGTTTGACAAGCAGACCTATGCAGTTGTGAGAAATACTGCCTTATCCCAACATCCTCCCCAGGCCACCGCTACTCAGTACTCGGATAACATCTTGTGTTGCAGTGTGGGCCCCCTGACCAAGCTGGTGTTTGTGATATTAGCCTGTGTGTTGTGTGCATCCCCTCTTCCCACCCACAAAGTGTGCTGGCGTTGCATTAACTGCACTGTGGACATGCAGATCTCCTCTTTGACACCCACATCTTTGCCTGGTCAGCATCCCCCACCGCCACTGCCTTGGGCTGCCAGCATGGGATAATTGCAGTGGACTGTAACATGTGGAAAGAGGCCTCCGATGAGCTGTCACTAACTTATATGAAGCCTACGGTATTGGAAAGGCATCCAGCTGTGTAGGATAGCAGAAGGATGGAAAGCTGGGCTTTCTCCTGCAGCCTCGTATATTAGAGTAGATAGTTACTGCTTTGGAGGGGGAAGTAGCCTTTCCCCTGCCTCCCCCAGCACTACAGGGCAGAGGAGGAGCAAGCCTGGCCCTCCAGCACCCCTCTGCACCTCACTGTCGAGCCTCACCCCCCCATCCTCCCTGCAGGCCCTGTCAGGCTCTAAGGCAGGCCCCCTCCTTCGTCCTTGCCACGCAGCCATTTAGTTCTGCCGTCGCTGCCGTGGAGGTTCACACTGGCTTTGCACCATCTCCTGGTTATAGTTCAAACATCTAACCAGGCAGATCTCCTCCATAAAGAGACTTTTTGCCAAGTATCTCTTGGTAAATAAAGCAGTTTAGGGCTCAGGACAATAGTTACAGGCTCATTCAAAACGCCAGCAACTTCAAATGGTTGTTTGACAGCTCTGAGCTTTAAGATTCAATAGCAGAAAGGGATGTTTTAAATACTAGCTCATGCAGCCAAAAAGCTGGTTACATCATAAAAATATAATCCTTTTAAATCACAGCTTAGTGGAGAAAGTTACATCCCAATTGACCTAACGATTTTAAAGCTCATGGGAAGGCAGGCATATGTATATAATCTGCATTATGATAAGAGATACTCAATTACTTAGCTGATACCTTTAAGAAAAACAAAGTTTTAGTCATTCAGGCGTTTAAGAATGTGTAGTAAGGTAAGATTATTTTCTACTTGGTGCCAGTACCAGACTACAAAGAGGAAACAAAGAACTGTTTGAAACTACAGTAAGCAAGATCAGGTAGACCAGTGATGGTACCTCAGCATTTTAGCTGATAAGTAGTCTGGTACCTTACAAAATCTGATGTATTCATGGTCAAAAGTGGAGCAACTGTAAAAGTATAATGGAACATACCTCAAAAGGAAAAGCAGTTAAACCTCTATCACTTTTTTTTTTTTAAAGATGCCTTTGAAGTAAGACACTTTATATAATGGCTGTTTGGCTGTGGGTCTTGCATCATCACGGTTTGAGCATTTCTGATTATTTCTCTTTAACTTTGGAAAAACAAGATGCACTGCCAACAACCAAAAGCAATCTGTACTTATCCACACAAAATTCACCCATAACTTAAATCATGAGTTTCACTCCACAAATATAAAGTGTTCAGGGTCAGTGCTGGATTATCCCATCAGAAACACAGTAAATAAAGTCATTACAATAGGAAGAAAATTGGGCAGTTAGAATACTTTTGTTCATCTCAAGTAACACAAATGTGAAATAAACAAATGAGTTAAACAGCTCTCATGCATGATTTTCAGGAGGAAATATTAACTGCTTGAATGACAAGGTTAAACTAAGCTTATGAAGACCCACAGGATAAAACAATAGCTGAGAACAGAGTCACTAATAGGCTGTGAAATCAGAAAGTAAACTGTAGTTCAACACAACCGTATTTAAGGAAGAGTTTTAAGGGAATTTTTTTGTAATTAAGTAAGTTGATTGACTATACAAGGGACATGCATCAAGACATTTCAATTAGTTAATATTTTAACATTCTTAGCTTGACTTAAACTGTAGACCACCACAGTACTAACACAGTGACCAGCAGAGCTTAGGTCCTGAATGGTAAGCACTGGTTTTTGGGTTCGGGTTGTGGGGAGGAAGGGGCAGTCGTCTATACTCTTGTCCAGACAGAGAATTCAAAATCTGCCTTATAGACACTGAGCAAAGATGCCAGTTTTTTCCTGATTTGGCTCCTTCTTGTGTCTCTGAATAAACCTTAGACATTAAAAATGGAAACCTTTCAGATGCTTATTAACTCAGTGCTATCAAAACCACGAAATACTCATCTTTTTTGGAGAAATGCTCTAGGATCAAAAATTGTAATGAGAAGCATCTGAAGTGAGGCTTTTCAGAAAGCTGCGGGATTGCCAGGAAGGACGAAAATAAGGGTGAAATGCTGATCTTATTTCACCAGTAGAAATCTACAGTAATTTCAATGCAATTGATGCATTCGACTGGATTCCAGCTGGGTTAACTGAGATCGGCATCTCAGGAAAAGGAAATATTAAGCAGTGAAGAGCTATGCTATTTTGAGAAAATAGAAAAGGGAGACTTTCAGGACTTTCAGTAGATGGACTTACTGAATCTGCACATTCACCTAAGTCAGTAGATTGTATTACTGTTACAGTTTATAAGGCACTGTCATTTCCACACTACAGTTTCCCCTTCCAAGTTATCCTTTTGTATGAGAGGAAGTATCACAACCATAGGCACTTCAAAAAACATACTGTACTAAAGAAAAAGAGAAACTTAAACAAACCAAAATGAAATGTAAACAAAATTAATGGTCTGACTTAAAGCCACAAAACCATTGAAACCCAGTAAAGTCTCAAAATCCAGCTTGACATTGTGTCCCTCTCTCAAGTTTGTGTGCCCTTTCCTCTGTCGGATTTCTTTTTTTTTTTTTTTTCTTCACAAAAGATAAGGGTAATTCTAATTAAAGAATGTTGTGTGAGCAAAATCACATTTCCCATAATACTTTTCAAATTTTTCTACTTACTTTTCAAATTTCAGGTCTTGGTATTGAAAATTATATCACAGGAAAAACAGATAAATTCCCAGGTTAAGTAAGAATACAAAAATCTTAAACTATACAAAGGATTATCCAAAGTTTATACAGCCCTCACACACAGCGGAGCTTAAAATAGAGCCTTCTTGCATTCAGTGCATACTTTTTAAATAAGAAAAAGATTTGCCCTTGAGGAAATTAGCTGAGTGGTCTGGCACTGTCTCAGTATTCTATCATGTCTTGCTCTCTTACATATATAAGTCCCTTTCTTCAAGGTTGCTTAGAGCAGAGGCAAGACTGGCTTTATGAACAGGTAGCTTATCCATTGTCTAAGGCACTGGTCTCCAAAGTGTACAGGCACAGGACAATCAAGTGGAGTGCAGGAAGAAAACTTTTTTTGTACTATTAATAAATACAATTAAAAAATTAAAATTGTGTTGATTTCATCCTTATTTCATCCTTTTTTAAATGTCTATATTTGGGTATGTTTTACAATGTACTTAATATGTTAGTACAGTAGTACATCCATATAATTTGTCAATAAATATACATCTTTTGAGGGTGCATGCTGAAAAATATTTTACTGATTATTAAAAACTAGTGAATACATATAATGCTTGAAAATACCCTCACACATAGGCCCAGCCTGAAAAAATACAGTTCCGGGAACTGATATCTCTTCAGCTTGGCTGAATTTGACCTATTGCCACAGGGGCACCCACACCTCATGCCATCATACTACAGGTTTAGATTAACTAGCCTTCATGCTGTATCCTTTTAAATACTCTTGACCAGCTTGTGTAGAAAAATGAATTTCTGTTTAACACATGAGTTATCCAAAAATCTGAAATAAACCATTCAAGACTCTTACAGAATATCTCAGTTCCTCACAGGGCTTTAATTTTACTGTATAACACAGCGGAGAACAAAAGGTCAAAATATGAACATTTGAAAACTCTGACCATGAGAAAAGTAAAAATAACTTCTGTTTCCCCATTATGTGACATTCTCTAGACTCCTTTTTGGGTTCATTTTCATTATCTTGGAATAACTAGTTTCTGAGAAGGATCAAAACCACAAGTAACCTCAGAAAAATGCTTTGGCTTTAAAAAAAGAACTAGAAATCTAATGGGAAGAATTATTATTATATAACTTCCAGTCCAATCTAAAAAATACAGGTGGCTTGGGTCATTCTTACGAACGTTAGATTAGCCTTCAATTTCAGATGCTTTATATTAAGTTACCCTTAGGATGTGAGGATATATTCTTAGCTCTGTTTAAATCAGTGGGAAATTTGCCACAGACTCCAAGGGGCCCTTACCTTCTGTAATTTTGCCTTAACAAGATATCAGTGTCTGCCAAAAACTGCATCTTGATTTATTTGCAAATTATTGCTAAAAATATTTGGCTTAACATGTAATGGGCTCAAATTTTCAGGTGGTATAAATCAGCGTAGCTGCAGAACTACGCCAATTTAATCCACCTGAGGATGTACCACTGGGGTTTGTCCTATTTAAGATCATTCATAGCAGTAAAGCAATTGTTCTAAAATCTTCCTGGTTTTACACTGCAAGCAGTCACAGCGGTTTCACCCAGGGCTACTGCACTTTTGTGGGTATAAACTGCAAATCAAGCAAACCCACCCATTCAAAAATGTATTATTCCTTGAAAGTAAATACACAATTAATCTACATTTTTTATTCAGTCCTGGCCCTACTCAGCAGTCAGGTGCTGTATTTAAATTTGGACAATACAAATGCAAACACGCCTTTGCAGCACTGCTTACAGTAGAGAAACTTTGAGTGACAGTGGTTCATTTCCACTAAAAAGTTGATTTGTACTAGCCATTTGTGCAATTACCTGTTACTTGTTAACAGCTAGCCACATCTATGCAAGTTCCTCTTTCAACCTTCTTTTTTCAAAAACTATGTAAACTCCAGTCATTTTTACTTGATGTAATGTTTGTATGATAAGAAAGAATTTGCCATTTGAGGATTTAAGCATTTAATAGACTAATTAAGAGAGAGAAAAGAGAAAGCCTTAAGAGACAGAAAGAAAAATAAACACCTTAACACAACTGCAACTGTGAAGCAACCTCTTCCCCCTGTTACTTCTATATGCATATACTTCATGCTGCTGCAGAGTAGAAGAGAAAGGCTTTTCTAGTTAACCCATAAGTATTTATGAAATGTTAGGAAATTTTGGTATTTGCCTTATTTTAAAATAATCCAAAGCATTTGGAAGTCAAGTATTAAACAACATAAGACATGGGAGAGCAAATCCATGTCATATATACAACTTTATTATAAATATGAGCTCACATTGCCTCAGTGGGTTGTTGAACTAAAGTTCACATAATGCAAAATACCATAAAGTAGAAAGAGAAAATCAAAAGACAGTTGCTTAACTTCATGAAAATGAATTTATCAGGCAGGAGGTTGCAGCATAGAAAGTTCTTGTTAATTGTTTCACTAGCAAAGTATTTTGACTTTGGATAAATCTTCATTACTGTACTGTAAAAAAGCACTACCAGTTTGGATAAGAAATAGAAAACTTAAAAACTTTCACCCAACCTTTCTCCCTCTAAGATTCCAGCTAGGAAATGCTTCTTCAAAATTTCTAGCAAAAGGTAGGAGTGACCAGCAAGTGACAACTTTTAGCGCAAAACTTGTTTCTTCAGCTTCCGCTCTCCTATATTTTTTCTGAGTGCAAGGTCTTTTCACTCAGAAAAAAACATGCACAGAGTAATTATCCAAGTCTGTAATGATGCAAGTGCTGTTTGAAATAAATTGTTGAAGATTGCCAGCTTTCCATTGGCTTTCATGGAGTAAGGACTGTAAGCTATGTCCCAAATTATCCCTGAAATACCTGCTAACTTCCTTAAAGTTATAACAGCAGTAAGTAACACAAGTGAGCAAGTACTGACTGATGAAATGATGGATAAACATCATCAATCTGACTGTCAACAGAGGTGTATTTACCACTAAGTTTTACATATCTGAGGATTTATGTGGTGTATGTGGTTCTTGCTGAACTCTGTGAGAAGCTAAACAGCAAAACAGCAAGTCAGGCATGCTCCATCCCTTTTTTGTGAAGGGAAAGAAATGGAGATGATTTGGTAAGACCTGTGAAACTCATGCTCCAAGGTGAATTTTCACTGTAAAACAGCTTTTCGTCTCTTAGTATATATCATGTTCGTTATCTAAGTGATAAGCCATAATGTGGAGTGAGTACCTCACTCATTCAACCCTGTCTCCCTCTGTCTCTTTCATAAAGCAATCAAGATCTACCTAAAAATCTAACCAGATTTTCTGCCCCATTAGCAGGCTGTTGCCTCAGTGCTTTAATAGTTGGAAACCACTTTACATCTTCCAGGTGAAATTCATTCAGGGTAGTTAATACCTATTTTTCTTGTGCCAAAACTGTCATGGAGGAAAACGGTTTCTCTTCCTCATGGTCTCAGAGGAACAATATCGCCTCTGTACCTTGTCTTGTCTAAATGAAGCAAATGGTAGCTGCCTTATCTTGGAAAGTAGCTGCTTTCCCTGACACATTAGTGCTAGCTAACTTCTCCTGTGTATCCATTTTCCTGAACACAAATGACAAGAATTATACCCATGGTTCTAGATAAAATCCAGAAAAAAATAATAGGGCTATCTAAAATGGCATGAATGTTTCCTTGTCTTCCTTGTCTGCCCTGTTCCTGTCAGTCTGTCCCATCATATCTAACCAGATATGTTTTGGGGTCACACTCGCCATTTTTACAGCCACAGTAATTGGACAGCTTACAGTTAATTCTATGATTGTCTTTTTTCTGTGTAGAACACAACATATAATTATATATGGTATAATAACATAACATTCATATTTCTTCTTTTTTATTATTCCTTGTAATTAAATTTGTTTCATGACAGAGAGTATTAATGTGTGCTTCATTCAACATGCATTTCAACACTGATGGGCATGTTCAGAATTATTAGGTAGATGTTTCTCTGGGTGGCTAAACTGAAATATTTTTCATGACACAAAAAATCTGCCCATATTATTTGCTTGTTTCTGGTTCTTTACTATTGCTGACAGTGATTCATATTTCCCTCATAACATGTGCAATATCACTAAACCTACTACACCTCAAGTTATTCAAACATATTAAAAGACCATTTGAAAAATGAAGCAAGTCCACTGACTTCTGTGTAGCTCTACTATCTGGACATAAGATCTCTCACATGCTTATTAGAAGTGTGAAAAAAAGAAAAATCTAATAAACACCAACGTTTGTTCCTACGACAGAGAAGAATAAAATAGTACTATTCTGAGGCAAACTGACAAGGATACTCTTGGAAAAAGGTAAGTAGAAGATACGTTTTTTAGACTGATTTGAAGACAGAGATCAATTTCCCATGGATTTTGCTAGGACAAGGATTATAAAGTACAGGCTAAGTTATTCTGGACATATTTGCTGACTTCTCTGGTATGATGACAGCAAAGAATAATTGCAGTAAGTAAATGTGAGTGCCTTTAAACTACAGAGAAAAATGAACCTTACTTTCTCTGACAATATCCCAGGACCCGTATTTACATGCACTGGTCTAAAGTCAAAGACTTCAGTCAGTGGCAAATCAATATACCAATATGTAAAAGATACATTGTTTTGATATTGGGTAAGAAATTGCTTTCTACTTTATTGCAGCAAATAAACAAAGCATTGGAATGCATGAAACCAAATATATCTATTTCACTGACCTTGAAGCTGGCGTCCTTTGTACAAATCCTTTGTTTTGGTTGGGTGAGCTCTGGCACCATTATCACACTTAGGTTGTTCATACCTAAATAACAAACAGGGAGAGAATAAAACCAGCTAAGATTAATTTGATGTAGAACTAATTTATTTCCTATCTTGTAGTCCAAATTAAACTTCTACCTTCTTGTATTCAGAAGGGGCAATGCAAATTCATTTCCCTATTTTCCATTTACATCGAAGAAACCAGAACATCTTTATTCTCCTAGGGATCACACCAAACTAAAAAATTATTATCTATTCCAAAGCCCATTTTACAGGGAGGAAAACTGAGGAAGGAGAAAACTGTGGGGAATTGCTATAAAGTAATACATAATAAAAAATAATTTTCAAAAAAAAACCACCACCAAAAACCCACAAAACCAAAACCAAAGTCAGGCTCCCCTCCCACCTACCAAATCAAAAATCCATAAACAATATGACAAATTCTGACATTCTGACACAGTATTCATGTTAGGAGACACCAAAGAAGGAATTTCAAAATCACAGCAAGGCAGGAACTGTAGTTAGTACTATTGCAGCTCTAAAGCCATGTGCCACTGTATCCTCTCAAGAAAAAAAAAAAAAATTACAAAAGAAGGGCTAACCATGAACAGCTAACATTTTGAACAGGAGCAAAGAACTGATAGGGTTTCCAGAAGAAAGGGAATTGGGCTGGAACAGTTTGAAATGGACTGGGAGAAAGACTGAATCCCCTCCTGTTACTGGAATATTCTGATTCCTCTGTGCTTTCTGAGTTTACCTAAAGCCACTTTGTTAGTCCAGCTGGTAAAAAGAAACTCCATGCTATTGGTACTTTTAACAAACATTGACTTATGCAACACTACTAGCAATATCTTTTATGCAAGACTGGGTGTCATGGGAGGATCTGCTGCTGTATCTGTTCTTTTTTCTAACAATCCCACTATCGACACATGGTAGTTTTTCTCTCAGGTTAACAGAATCTCTTTCTGAGAAATTTTACTTTCTCATTCTCCTAAAGTAGCTTGAAGCTGCAGAATTTAGTGTGTAGCATTTCAGAGAAAGTTTCAATTCTCAGTTAAAAACACTTAGTAATATGATTCATAGCCACATACATGCATTTTCACACACATACCTGTTCACCGAATCTAGGTTCTTTCATATTTTATATAACTGCTCATCTTTCTTTGAAATTCTCCTATTCTAGAGTTCCCCAAAATGACATTTACCGAGTAGCATACTAAAACATCTAAATAAAATGCACTAATCCAAATTTTTGGAACAAAATATTCTTTTAAAAAGAATTAAACAGTAGCTATGTTCTGGGTCCAGGCCAGACTGCCCCTAAGAAAAATACTTAAGTACTCTGAACTTAATTACCAGGCAGAATTAAAAAAAAAAAAAATCCTTTGAATGCATAATTTATTTTCACATCATCTAATGAAACTGCTCACTGGCCCATCAAATTTTGCCTCCTTCAAGAAGGTACTGTCTTGTTTCATGGACATGGGAGAGCTACAGGCACTTTTTTCCCCTAACAAATGGCAGGAATAGAAGCTGCTTTGACAGCATTGGTTGGATTCAGATACCTGATGGATGAACACTTCAATCAGCCAAGAAAAGAGTGAAAGGGAAATCTCTGAGCAATACTCACTAATGCAGTATCTGGCAACCAGCCTGGTTCCCAATTAATCTGATACCTGACTCTGCATCCCCCTCACCCTCTTCCGTTATTGTTACTGCTCTATGACTACACTTTCCTTTTTGACCTCTACTCTTCTACCTTTTTGGCTTATGTTTTTGTTATATACACATGTACTTCATCATATACATACTAAATCTATTGAAGCCCAATAGGTGTTAAAATGCTAGAATGTGCAAAGTCCATATTTAGCTCTTTAAAGCAACTGAAGAAAGATTAAATGAATCGTTAGACATTTACTACACAGGCACAGCCACACTAAGAACTGATAAGAAAAATACACTTGCCTCAGTTTTCATGGGGAAAGAGTGGGAAAGGGATAACTTGTCAGAATGGAGCACTGTCAGGTTAAAAGTAATGTAGTCAAAACACATCCCAAGTTACTCTCTTGAATTTTAAAAGGGAAAGACCTCCTAGCAGTGAATGTATACCTAAAGTCATCAAGAGCTTATGAAGGCTGCTTTATACCTCTGAGCAGTCTGCTGGGAAGCACTGAGATTTACTGAGGTGTACAAAGCAGTGGAGGATGGAGAGTTTCACAGGAATTCTACAGTGTGGGCAGCCTCATGAAGCAGCTGATTTGTGTTTTTAAGTTTAGAGAATCTTGTGCAAGTGGATTGGGCATTACTTTGCCCATGATCCTAGTTGCTAAAAAGTCACATGTGAGAATACAGACTTATGGCCCTGCTGAACAAAAAGGCTGAAAGTCACACTAAGTTGTCCATGAGGCATTGGGTGCCAGCTAGTAAGGACCATATTGATAGACTTTCAGGGGAATGGTTTTGTACCTTTTAAAAGCATTACCTCCTTTTAGTCAAATGGATGTTTCCTCTAGGCGTTCATAAAAGCCAGCTTTATAACACAACTTTGCCTGTTTCTTGTGAGTTTTACTGTCTTAAATGTCCTAGAGTGGTGCTTCATTCACTTATCTTTATTTTAACTTTAGAATTATATGCTTTTTGTGGAATACTTTCACCGACAAATGATTTGTCTTTGCTTCAAATGACAGGACATTAGAAGGTCAATGAGTATTAATAACTTCCCTTCATTTTGATGTTCTAATCTAATGGGATTACTATTTATTGTGGTATTCAGGGCCTGATGATATGACAAATTTCATCCTCATGAATGTATTCAAAACAAACAACGTGCAAAATGCTAAACTGTTCTGGCAACAACTTCCCAGATCTGTCTATCCTTTCACTGTTGTCGCCTAGTGATTCAATCCAGACTTGCAGAACAGAGATTCCAGGATGCAATGCATCCATCTTGCTACCAGGAGTACTAATGCTATCGGTTCCTGCAGTAGAGTTTTAATAGCTACTCTTCTCATTTGTATTTTGCAGTGGAAAGCTGAAAGATAGAATACACCATTTTGCATGTGCCTCTGGTTCTTTAAACTAGGAAAGACTCACGTGTTCACTCTTTCCATTTTATAGGAAAGAATTAAAACCCGACAACTGCATTTTCTCATCATATTCTTATCCCCCATTACTTCCACCTGCTAGGGGGAAAGAAGTTTCATTTTAATCAATATAGACTAAAAAAATTGATCTGTGTCCTGGTTTCAGCTTAGTTCATTTTCTTTGTAGTAGCTGCTGCAGTGCTGTGTTTTGCACTTAGTATGAGAACAACGCTGATAACACACTGATGTTTTAGTTGTTGCTCAGTAGTGTTTGGTCTAGTCAAGGACTTTTCAGCTCCCCATGCTCTGCCGGGTGCACAAGAAGCTGGGAGGGGGCACAGCCAGGACAGCTGACCCAAACTGGCCAAAGGGCTATTCCATACCACCTGACGTCACGCTCAGTATAGAAACTGGGGGAGTTGGCCGGGGGGGCAGCGATCGCTGCTTGGGGACGGGCTGGGCATCGATCGGCAGGTGGTGAGCAATTGCATTGTGCATCACTTGCTTTGTATATTCTTTTATCATTATTATCATTATCATTATTATTATTATTTTCTCTTTCTCTGCTGTCCTATTAAACTGTCTTTATCTCAACCCACAGGTTTAAGGTTTTTTTTCCTGGTTCTCTCCCCGCATCCTGCCGGGGCAGGGGGAGGGTGAGCAAGCGGCTGTGTGGTGCTTGGTTGCTGATTGGGGTTAAACCACAACAATCTGCCACATAACAAGCCATTCAGCATTACCTCAATTCCTGGGAAGGTGATGAAGCAAATCCTCCTGGAAGCTATTTCAAAACATATGAAGGACAAGAAGGTATTTGGGAATAGTCAGCATGGATTTGGGAATAGTCAGCAGGATTTTTGAAGAGGAAATCATGCTTGGCCAAGCATGCAGCCCTGTATGATGAGATGATTTGCTCAGTGGATGAACAGAGAGCAGCAGATACTGTTTATCTTAATTTTACGAAGGCTTTTNAAGGGACTGGAGCATTTGATATAATAAAGAAAGAGTGAGAGAACTGGGACTGTTCAGCCTGGGGAAGAGAAAGCTCGGGGAGGATCTTATTGATGTGTGTATATATCCAAAATGGGGAAAATGAAGAAAACAGAGTCAGATTCTTCTCAGTAATGTCCAATGACAGGAAAAAAGGCAATGGGCACAAAATGAAATACAGGAAATGTAAGAAAAAGCTTTTTGTTTTTTAACTGTGATGGTGATCAAACACTAGAACAGGCTCCCCAGAGAGGCTGTGGCTCTCCATCCTTGGAGATATTCAAAGCCCAACTGGACATGTTCCTGAGTAATCTACTCTAGCTGACCTTGCTTTGAATAGAGGGGTTGGACTAGAGAATCTCCAGAGGTCCCTGCCAATCTTAACTGTTCTGTGATTCTACTCACAAAGAAGAACTACAAAAAAATCAACAGAAGTCCTATTGCTTGATGAACACAAGAAGATGATATGGACCCAAATGAGAGAATATGAACTAAGCCTCCATAAAATGATTTAAACTATGATTCAAAGCATTAGCACTAAAAACAAGAAACAGTGAACAAACCTTGGAGTGGAGAACAGAGGAAGAGCAGAAAAGGGAGCCTCTGGAATCTCTAGAGGACATCTCTAGGTCCTCACACAACATGTGTACTGATCCTACACTTTCAGGGCCAAATTTGGACTATTTTGTTTGTCATGTTTATGGATTTCAACTTGCCAGAAACAGCAGATCAACAGTAACTTTAAGTCATGCTCGTTTCAGCTGATACTGTAATTGGCATGGTCTAGACTATGGTATAAATGGCTATCAGTAAATCAGCACTTGAAGAATATGTGAAAAACACTCCCCAAGAATATGACACCACAGCAAGTGGCTTATAATGCTTTTTCACAAACCTTATGCAAATGATAAAAAATTATTTTGGCTTAAGCTTGAAAAGATTTATGATTGCATCAAGATACCCATACTAGCCATCAGCCTTATATGAGCTTCTGTAGCACTCCTTCAAGTGCCAAACCTCAATAACCAGCCTAAATAACGTCTTTTGGAACATGATACTTGCCTTGCCTACATCTGCTCTATGTGGCTAACAATACTTTACCATGCATCCGGCTCAGCTGAGATGACTGAACTCCAAGCTACTATTAATAACACACTAAAGTGATATTTCCTCTCCATGGGTTCCCAGGCAGTTGTTCCATCAAAGCCAGTCATATGAAATAGTTGAGGAGGTTGCTGGAAGAACAACTGAGCATTTCTGAGGTTGGACGTGGTTTCTGTCACAGACTGTCTTACTTGGTCCTTCTATATTCAGGCTAAGGAGTGTGAGGTTTCCTCTGGGCTTATTCATTATCTGCTCCAAGCCTTGGCTTCCCAGCACAAAACAGAAAATGAAAAAGAGGACTGGGGGAGCACACTGCCTGTGACATTGCAGTGAAACAGTCTTTGGCCAGCTGGCCTTAACTTTTGATGGCTCTTATAAATATTTCATTTCAACTTCATATCAACCTATATGATATAATTCCACCAGCAACAGAAATCTACATGCCAGTACATGCACACTAAGGCATCTTCTCACTACAGCATTTGAGCACTGAATGCATAATCCCTTACCTCGTTGATGTACCAGGGATGGGACGTCCCGTATCGACCAGAACACACCAGCAGTAGCCTGTGGATGGATGGCACTGCACTGGTTTGTAGAGGCCACCCTGAGCACACTCTGGAATGAACACATTGTCTTTCTGGGGTTGTTTAGCTTCCTCCAGGGCTGACTGAAGCTCTTGATCACATGATGATGCTTTTGGAAGGAAAAGAAAAAATACTGAAGAAGCTATACAGAGAGGGCCTACTATGTTTATCAAACAGTTTTTATATCTTTGATTGCATATAAAGATTGTATTTGAAGAGGCTTGCTACAGCTCAAATACCAGCTACACTGGTTTATGCTGTATACTGTTAGGAACTTTAGTTTCCTTTTCATGCAGCTGCTCACAATACTGTCCTAATAATATCTGGACACCTCCTTTCCTATACTAGGTACAATCTATGGGTAACAAAATACTGTCTCTGTAACCTTAAAAAATTTCTCACCTACTCCACAGTCCCTAAACTACTGATTCTTTTCAGAGGGAGCAGTAAAAATCCAACTTCTTAGGACTCCTTATAGGAATCATTCATCTAGATATCAATTTAGATGTTTATACTCTGCTCTTTCTTTCCAGTTTTGGAACAACCTCTTAATAGAGCGAAAATTATTCCACCTGCTTTTCTGGTGATTCTGCTTTTTGGCAATGTATTATTTGCTCTGGAGACCAAAGACCCACAAGAAAAAGTAATACATTTTTATTTCTGCATCAACAATATGTCCCAGATCTCTTCTGGACGTGAGAAAAGCTTACATGTCTACACATTCCTAGCCTTTACGCGAAACTATGAACCAGGGGGAAAAGAGCAGAAACCCCAGGGCCTGAGAATGCCAGGCAGTTCACACCAATCAGTAAAAAACACCTTGTCTGAGGATTTTTCATCACTGCTAAGCTGGTATATGTGGCACTGCAGAGATAATAAATGAGACAGACTACTTACTTAGGCCATTATTTCTCCAGGAGCTTTAAAGTCAGTCTGCTACCATGTGAAATTTAGGTTGTTAATAAACCAGCTTCTGTCTAATTCTCAAACTAATCCATTGAAAAAAATCAAATATTTGAAAAACAAGAATGTTGATAACAATAAGCACTCTACAAACACAGATATTACTGACAAGAAAAGTTCAAGTTACTAGAATTTCAATCAATAAAAGATTCTCTTCAGTTAAAGAAAAGTGGGATTAACATTTAAAAAATATCTGTGGGTCTTTTGCTCTTTTTTCAAGTCAGTTAAAGACTAGTGACATACTTATTCTCTGAATCTCTAGCAGGATTTACTTCTTGATTTTTCACAGTTCAACCCACAGAAGAACAAGACTATATTTTCTAGTGCATGGGTAACAAGTTTCATCTTCAGTCTAATCTCATTTACTTTTACCCACAGGGTTCAGGAAATGCTTTCCAAATTGTAGGCAAAAACTGACAGAAAGTCACTAGTTATGTCCAGAATGCTACAGCTCCTTGCCAGCTTCTTGCAAATGCAGATGACCAAAATCAGTAAGACTTCTGTTGCAGGGGAAAAGGTGGCAGGAAGTTAAACACCTTCTTACTTTACATGGCACACAATTCCACTTACACAATGGCTTCATTTCCAAAACAGTGCATTTTGTTCCAGTCCATGTAAAAGGTTTAAAAACCAAGCATATCACTTGCTAACTTGATTACAAGGCATAGATGGAGTGTTTTTTCAGCTCTTTGGTTGATTTTTTTTTTTTTCCTCTTTTGTTTCATATAGTATTTGAGCAGGACAGCTAGATAAATTGCTTGATTTTGCATGGTTTCATCTTGATCTCCCACTGACATAATCAGAGATTGAACTGCTCCCAAAGCACCAGTGTTTTGATAATAAGCTGTACAGAACCAGTGTAGTAAGGACAGAAAGGCTCCTTTAAAAAAAGGGAAATAGCTAATTACTTGCATGTTAAACCCTTCACAGAAATAGCTATGGTTTCACAAATTAGAAATCCATCACCAACATCCTCTTAGATTAGCCAAAATAAATCTTTCCCTCAATGATCTGGATTATGATGATTATCAAGTTACAAGGTATGACAATCCTGGAAAACACATCACTTAGCTTAGTGGTTCACTTTTTATGTTTCGTACATAACCAAGCAAAAAGGAGCAAACGGGGTGAAGCAGCTGCAGTGAGAGGGAGGAAATCATTACTCCTCTTTAAACTCCACTAAATTCTTTTCTCATTCATACTGATAAACCTTGGGACCATTCCACTAGCTACTGTGACCTTCTCTCATTTTACATCCTTGTAACTAGCAACATAATCTGGCAGATGTGCAGGTATTCTTAACTCTTGCATACCCAGAGAAGTAATACATTTTGATGCTCTCAGATTTGTTTAGAAAATACATTGGCATATAGAGACTATATAGACAGTTCAGACAGGCAGACAAAATGTAACAGCACAGAGAGGGTGTGATGGAGAATTCCCAGTGCAGAAGCAGATATGGACGGTTTCAGCTGTGAGCATAAGCTACACCACCTAATTTCTGGGCAGCTCTGTTTTCCACCGATTGAAGCAACCAGCAAAGGACTGCACTACTGGCTCAAAACCACTGGAGACATGGGCCAGTGCAGTCACCTGCATTGTGGTGATTTAGGAACAGGTGTTACAGACCTAGATAAATTGTCTTCACTCTCCTGAGTGACTTGCCAAGGCAAGGTTTTCTACAAGCTGCTGCTCAAGCTAGAAATTTGTCTCTTGTGCACTAGGTCAGGTTTGTTCTAGTCCTTTTTCTCCCTTATGTCTGGTTTTAAGTCTCAGAGGTACAGAGCAGCACTGTTGTGGGAGAGATGTCAACGGAGGGTTGCAAATGTGGCTTATGGCTTTAGGAGTGATGGTCAGAAGACTGGCGGAACTTAGCATTGCAACTGAGAATGGAAACAGGACAGCCAGTGACAAAGGAAGGTTTACAGATAAAAAGGAATGTTCTTAATGGCAAAAGCATGAAAAATAGACAAAAAAAACAGGATTCATACCAAATGCTAAGGTAAAAGTCCTGTAACAGGGAGGACTTTAGTGATGAAAAAATCTGCCTTTGAAGAGCAAGCATCAGTACGGGCATTCAAGACTCAAAAAAAAAACCCCCAAAAACCCAACTATGGTATTTTCAGGAATAACTTTCCTCTTCTTGGAACCTTTAATTTCTTACTTTTCCCCTACAGATGGGAAATTCTAGCAAGAGGAGGAGTTTATTAGTAGTTGTAAATTAGTTGTCAGATAAAATGTAGATTATTTTTGACAAATTGGAAAAAAAATAAATCAGTGTGACAGACATTATGCCTAGCAGTTCTCTATGGGCCAAATAACAGAGCCTTATCACATATCTGCTGAATGCAGTTCATTCATTTTATTCACCAAATGTGCAGAATAGCTTATTATTTCCCTTCCTTACACAAAGGCTAATGAGCTGTTAGGCAATACGCTTAGTGATTGTCCAGAAGAGTCATTTCTGCAGAGTCCAATGCTTTTGTACACTTTGAACATGACCATTTGTGCCACCATTATAATTTCCCTGTTTGCTTTCCCCACTAGAGCACTGTTCCTACATAAAGTAAATGAAAACTGCTCTAAAGTGCTTACCTATAATCCTCCCTGCTTTTCCCAGAACCAGAATATTATTCCTCTGTGTAATTTCCTCTCTGAGGGAAACATTCAAACTGTTATTTCAATTATTTACAACAGGAGTACTGGAAAGATGAAACTGTAGTGTGTGATGACTAAGAGCTCTTATCATAGAGCTACCATACTGCTGGGAATAATTGCCTTTGTAATGTCAGAAGAGTCATGGTTAACAAATGTTCATGTGCCAGGAGAACCAGTGATAAACGTCATTAACTTAGAAAATGCCTGACAGTTTGTCCAAACAATCTGACAACAACTATGATCTGGGACCATAACAGATGGATGCCAGAAGTTCATAAAGTGAACAGTATGGAAAAAGATCTATGTCACAATAAAAGTAGGATAAATACCTTACTCATTAAAATACATCAAACTTTCTATGGAATGTGTTACTACAATAACATTCCTTCTGGGAAGAGAAAAGCACTGACACTCCAGTGTCATCTTTTCAGGGAATATGCTTACACTATTGTTCTTTTGCTTAGTTCTTTCAGTTTTGTCTTACTAGAAAAAGAGTTCAATAAAGTAGTTAGACATGGCTAAAAAGTCCTTTTCATACAGTCTACCATATTAGCCAGCTACACTGTAGCTCAGCTGGGATCCGTCATCTCAGGCTGAAAAAACTTCCTGCAGTTTCTATCCAAAACTATATTTTATGCCAGGTTCATAAGCATTAGGGATTCAACACACAAATTTCAGCTATGTAAGGAGATAGGTATATTTTTCCCAGTTTTACAACAAGAGCCTTGTCACCCAATGACCATCTACTTGCTCTGAAAAAGGAATTTTTGAATGAGAATGAGTGTAAAAACCTGCTTTAAATGTAATGTATGTTGATCTTCCTATGCCATACTGCTAGTCTATTTCTTCCCTTTTTGATTTAAAAGTTAGTTACTAAATATACTTTTCCTGCTTTTGTTCAAGATGCCTTCATAATCCATTACAAATAACCAGCTGAAATGCTGCATCTTCTGTCAGTGCAAAAGATACTCCAGCTAATGACAAACTCTGTGGATAAGTTTCATGTTTTGTATAAAATCTTGAGTCAGTTCGTGTTGTTAATGATGAATTCTCCATAGAAAACAGTCTGCATTTCAATGAATCAGGTTAATTTACATGAACAGAAAAATACCTAAATAGAAGTAGGGCATAACACCTATTACAAAGTCTTACAAGTTTGTAATTTATTTATTACAAATAAATCCTTATTGATGAAAAACTCCATTCATTCATCTCTGATGGGTTACTTAAATTGTTAGTTAAAGTTTACTAAGGGGTGTCCTGGAGGAGAAAAGGTGGCTTTTCTGGAAAAGTCATCCTGAACAAACCACGTAACCTCTGTCTGTAGCATATCTGAAACACTGAGCACTGTATTATGTACGTTATGATAATCATCTTGTTAGTCTTGTAGCAGGAGATGTTTTAGCCTCTTGTTTCAGAAATTCTGGCAGTTGTTGTGCTGTGTCTTAACACAGCTTCTCCCAACATGTGGAATTTTCATGATTACAATTTTTCTTTTGCTTAAATGTGAATCAGTGTATTTATGTCTAAATTTCAGTGTGTTCTGCAGAAACAAGTTGCTAAATCTGCAGAAAATTACAAAGGCGTCTGTATGCTACTTTAACATTTCCTGCCACTATACAAACATTTCCCTCCAATTTCTTCAACCCCACAATGTGCATATGACAAATAGAATCCATTCCAAGAAATTCTGTTTTTAGTTGGTTCCTTCTCCTTCCTTTTCTCATTACCATAATGAGCCATGAAAGGACAATTCAGACAGCTGGTTTCCACAGTAAAGGGATCTTTTATTAGGGCTCAAAGCTCAATGTTCTTTATAGAAAGCAGGTAACAAGAAACCTGTGAACATAAAAACTCCGAAAATTGATATGCATGCTCTTGAGGAGTGCAGTGTAACATTAGAGACAGTTAATATTGCAGTTCTCCCATGTTTCTGAGAGGATATACAGACAGAATATATTCATGTCCAAATTAGAGAGACTTAACTTGTATGACAGTTTCTGCTAAATAAATGTTATGTAAATCATCTGTTCTAGTTAATTAAGCTTCATTTGGGCACTCATTCAGAACACTGCAAATATTGATTTACACAAGCTCTGTGCTAGTTTATTTCAAAAGCATAATAATTAGGATGGATAAATAGTCATCCTGTTAACACCCATGTAACCCTCCAACAAACTGACATCTCATGGGGATAAGAATTTGATCCATTTGTTTAGGATGAACCCTCCTTGAACCAGTGAAGTTAATAGGTCCCGAGGAAACTGATTGCAATGTGTTTTTATATTTTCAACTAGTTTTCATAGTCTTCAAATTTCATTGAATGGATTTCCACTTACACTACACCAAATTGTATTTCCACATATGACCAAAATGTTCACTTCAGAAAGGCAGTGGGAAGTGGGATGACTTCTATTCTATTCAAGCTAAGCTCTCCCTGCAGAAGAATTTACGTTGACTGGATGGCAAAATGACCCATTACAGCAGTGGCCCTGTTATTCCTAACTCCAGCAAACACGCACCTTCAAGGTAAACTAGCAGGTTCTTTACCTGCCACTGACCAATTTCATCACTCAGAATCCATCACATTTGTTCCTGCTATAAATGCAGCATGCAAGGAAACATGTTAGCTAATATAAATGAAAAAAAAAATCTTTAAATTATTTCATTCCAGTGAAGGAGAGGTCTAACTCCACAGCTTTATATTTTTTCAGGGTTTCTAGCCTGAGTTTCGACCTTCTCTAGTATGACAGATTCCTTCTCTGAAGAGGTAGATGTAGTGGTATAATGTGGTTTAAGATGCCAACCTCATACCCTTTATGTACACAAAATTATTTTCTCATCCCCTATGGCCAGAGTATGGGTATCTCACACTAATCTTACTTAAGAAACCCTGCTCTTACAAGAATTTGTCTGCCTGCCCTCTCTCGACCATTTTAAATGAAGATATCTCTTACAGAAATCAAGTGCAGCTCAATGCTACAAACAAATGCAGGAACAACTTTGCTCCTGCTACTAGCTTTTTATAAAGACTATCCATAAACCTAAATCCAACAAAGAGCATTTCTGTGGCCCAATCTTCCCCAAGTAGAAATCCATGGAAAAATACCCACTAAATTAAATGGACAATACGTCAGTCTTCAGCTGAATATATTCACATGCAAGTATGTTTCCAATTAAGCCTAAAGTTTGCTCATGGACTAAGTACCAATAATAAGGAATAGGTAGCATTAATACACACCAACATCTAGTTGCAACCAAAACCTAATGCTAAAGTACTGTATTAATACTCATCTGGCACCCCATGTTTTGATTTACATTATGTTCAGATACACATCAGCGTGCTCAGATACACACCAGCATTTTCTCAAGGCCTGAAGAAAGCTGGCAACATTCCTACTCATACTTATTCTTGTTTGTGAAAACCTGTGGGAATCAAACGTTTCAGACCCCTTGTGTGCATTTGCAGAGTACTCTTAATGTACAGCTGATTACTATTTTGCACTTTTGGAGCTTGGGTAGGTGATTGCAGCTAAACACAAAGCTCATGGCTCCAACACAGCCCTAAAGATTAATTTATATACTTTACTCCACTGAACAAAGCAGGATAAATCACAGATAGATGCTCTCATTCATCTATGTGGTTTCATATGCATAGACACTGAAATACACAAGGAGGATCATCTGGAAATGCACTGAGCCCATCAAAACAAAGATGCAGAACACAGGGACCACCAGCTCCCATTTCGCTTTACCTGAAAAGAACATGACCACAGACAATCCATTCTACCTGTATACACCAGGATTTTCTCAACTTTTACCCTCGGTTTGAATGGACAAGTGGCACTAGTCAAGTCAACATTTCTGCGATACACAAATCCTGGTTCTACCAATAGGTGAAAGTTTAGGGACCCATAAGACAAAGACCTCAGATAAAAATAGGATGACTTGCTCTTTAACCAAAATGCAAACCCACTTGTCTACTGGATTTTTTAAAAGAGTTTCTGGTTTAGGGAAGGTTTTGCACATACTTCTGCAATTCTTTATTTTTCTTAGAACTTGAAATACTACAAGTGCTGTGACTAACCACAACACTGAAAAAGCAAAAGAACTGGTTTGCCACAAAAGTCTGCTATTTTAGCATTTTGTTTGTTTGTTTGCTTGTTTGTTTAATTTTTAGCCCAATGTCTCAGTAAAAGAGATGAGAAATATTATGTAAGTATTCAAATTTCTCCTCTCACAGAATCATAACTAATTTTAATTACTTAATTATTCATTTATAATCGTTTTTCTCCTTCACTGAGTTCTCACACTGCCTTTGTAAAGATTATAAGGGAGAAAGCTAGGTACCTGATTTTAAACAATATGTACTTCTAAATTTTGCCATTCTTATTTAGATTGACTAAACCACTAGTGTGAGATTTGTCCACTGACTTGATGAAAACTCACAGAGAAGCTAGTCTTCACTTACAAGTGTGACAGAATCTGGCTCTGAATGTTTAAGTATTAGAATTTATTCCTCCCTTAGATAACTAACATGAAGTTAGTATAAATTAGATTATAAATCTGAATTATTTCAAAGATGCATTTTGAAATAGAGCCAAAATGTATATGCTGAACATCCTGAGCCAAACATTTATTATACCACCTATGAAATGTGAGAAAGCAGTGAAGCAAGAGTAGCACAAGAACCAAGATTTTTGTTAAATCCTTAACAGTAGTGTGTGAAAATGATAGCAAGTCTTTGCAAAGTGGATTGCATTAGCCAGACTTGATCCAAGGACTGTTTACACCCTCTATACTGGATCTTTAAATGAAACCTTAATACAAATTAAAAATCCTTTTAAGCCAGTTGGTCAATCACATGGCATCAGGCTTCACAAGCAGAGTGAAAAATCTTCTGGTATTCTGAGGAGATAAGGTCCCTCATGCCCTTTTGTTCAATGAGTTGAAGACATTCATTCAATTATGTCCTGGTTTCAGCTATTGTTATTGTTATTGTTATTGTTATTGTTATTGTTATTGTTATTGTTATTGTTATTGTTATTGTTACTGTTACTGTTATTGTTTTCTCTTTCTCTGCTGTCCTATTAAACTGCCTTTATCTCAACCCACAGGTTTTACTTTTTTTTGTCCTGATTCTCTCCCCCATCCCACCCAGGGGGGAGAGGGTGAGTGAGCGGCTGTGTGGTGCTTAGTTGCCAACTGGGGTTAAATCACAACAAATTACAAGGCTGAACAAGGATGGATTATCATCTCCAGGTGCTCCTACTTGACTGTGTTAACTTGGCTCCCCTAAAATGAGAGAGGATACTGCACAAAAGACTGCCCCATCCTGCAAGCATACAACTGAAAGCAGTTATTTGCCGAATGCGATTACAACTGGTTTTCCTATGTAAAAGGAATTGTTGGTTCCTATTATTGCTAGGTATGGCTGCCTCACCCTGCCAAAGCAGAGCAGTGCCATAGCATTCAAACTGCAAACCCAACCAAACAAAAAAGCCACCACCCAAAATTACAGCAAATAAAAATCACTGACATTTTCCAAACACAGTGGCTAGCTGGCCAGTTTGCTATAGCAATCTAAAGAGTCATTCATTAAACAAAATTGCGCAAAGCTACCATTCTTTCTTTATGAGTATATTGACCAGCAAATGTTAGTCTTCTGCCAGTGGAAAAATCTCTCATTTTTAAAGAAATATTTGAAGTGAAAATAAAGCTGGTTCACTTTTTCCACAGAGCTGTGAAAATAAAAGTCTTTGCCAGGTGAGCTGAGGGTGAGCATTTGTTTGAATAGCTCTACTAAAGATTACAAAACAAAATGTGCAAACTGGGGTGCCTAAATTCATACTTTGGCACTTAAATAAGCCAGCCAGCTTGCAGTAATGTTTACCAACCAAGCACTTCCCCTCACTGAAACAGGAGTTGTTTCTGTTCACCATTTGGGAAACTGAGATACTTACATCAGTGCCTGGATATGACTTTGGATATCTGACCTTAGGAACCCAAGCAATTTTAATTTCAGAGGCGAACAGTGGCATCACTGGCTGCAGTTTGTGCTACATTCCTACCACTGGTCCACACTGCTAATGCTGTTGGCACCATGCAGTGTTTTCCAGCCTTATTGCTTAACTCCTGCCTGAGGTGGCTGCACTCCATCTACACTTTATTTTCTAAGTACCAGCTCATTTCCAACCACCTCACAGACAGCTCCCCTGGATATATACTTAGGCAAGTTGTAAACAAGATTAGCATCAGAATCAAGCATTTTTTTAAATTCACATATTTGTTTCATTTTTTTTTCATAATTCATGTAATTGTTGCGTAATTCATGCATTTGTTTCATTACACCATCTACTGTGGCTGTGGTGTTTGTGACGTGGGCCGCACAGTCAGTTCACAAAATGGCAACCTGAACTCCCTGTGTTTGTGTGTGAGACACAAGCTGCTTCCCCATACCCCGCCAGGACACCTGATTTCTCAGGTGAGCCCTGGGAAAGCACAAGCAAAGTAGGTATCGCTATGCTCTACCGTGGTTTCTCCACAGAAGCAGCAGCATAACTCTAGCCTGAGCTAGACTTCCCTAGATTCCCCACTCCCAGGGCTTGCCCTGTGCAGGCATTCCCTGCAACCCGCTCATGTACTCTGCAGCCTGTCCCACAGAGTGTCTCAGTTCAGAAGTGCTGGTGGAAGGCTCAGTAATTAAGTGTAGTAGGACTTTTGATCATTATATCCTTTCAGACTTCACTGTAATAATCTTAGACCACAGGGACACCAACCTGGCTACTGTCACAGAAGCCAGAAGGAGCCAGGAGGACTTCTGACTGGTTTATGGGAATGTGATCTGAGGTACGCAGTTAAAAAATATGCAGATATATAAAAAAAAATAAGAGAATGTCATATCGCGTTTAGGTAGCTCTCCTTTACGTATCTCGGAGTATCTTACAAAACAGTCAATATCATAAGCACCTCTGTCTAGCTCATAGCAGGCTGGATGGGCATTACAAAATGATAAGGATTTGGTCCTCTGACACAGAGCTGGAATAGAGACTAAACAGGCTGTTAAAACAGAAATTCGTCTTCCTCAGTGTTTCAGAGAGTGTTACTTTGACAGCCATAATGCAAAAGTTTATACTACCATCATTCTCACTGCCTCTTCTGTGGCTAAGCAGAATGATTCCACCTTCAGGGCTCTCAGATATGTACCCTTCAAATGTACATGATTTAAAAAATCCCAACATTTAAAAATCATACTAATGCTGAGAATAAATGCACCCTTAAAAGGTAATTAATGACACATGAACTAAAACCTGCCCACTTTTATACTGACTTGCTCTTCATCTTGTCAAACAGAAGGCAGGAAGCAGGTGGAAAATGAGCACGCATATTATTGCTCATATCTCTAATTACAAAAACCACGTTGTGCAATGAAAAGCCTTCTAGCAGAGCACGAAGCAAATTCTGTAAAGTGCCGTTGTCTGTTGAGTCACGCTGCTCCCAGAACGCAAAAACTCTTGCCCTCAATATGAGATTCAACGAATAACATGAACATTGACCTGGTCAAAAGGTAACCACACTGCTTTAACCCTGCACAAATCCAAAGGCTCATCTTAGATTAAATGCTCTACAGGTCTTTCACCCTTGGCACATTATATACTACACACTATTTATATAGCATGTAAGAAGTCCATATTCATAGCAGGAGAGGTACAGGATTCCGATAGAAGACTGTTTACTGATTTTGGACAAGTTTTGTGTGCAATAAAGAGGATGAGCCAAAGAAGAGTAAAAGGCGATGAGAATATTTTAATACTATTTCTTTCAACTCCAACAACTTTTTAATATAGTTTTATGTAGCTCTTTTTTTTTTTTTTTTTCTTTTCTCATATGGCCATGGTTAAACAGCTCAGCTTGTGCTTTGGTTTCAAGAGCAAAGCCAAATCTTTGGTTTGGCTCTACCTTCAGACTTTGGAGAAAAACAAGGGCAATGTGAATTAAAAAATAAAAATGCTAATTCCACCCCACTTTCATCTGTTTTCAAATAGTAATAGTTCTCTGAAGTGTAGATAATGCTTATTATGGTGTGATAGTGAAACAACCCTATGTTTCTGAAGGATGGAAGAACCCCTGTCATAATGAAAATGCCAGGCCACAGTTTCTCCTCCTGTAAACAGGAGCCATTCCACTGTACACAGCAGGGATCAGCAATAGAAAAGTCAGTTCCTAGCATACCCGGGACAATTTTAAAGGCTTCTTACATGAAGCATAGTAGCAAAGTCAAAAACTTTTTGAACCAGTAGAATTAGACCTGTAAACTGTGACTAGTGATCCTTAATCCTCTACAACCCAGTGTCATATGGTTACTTTAAGTGCTCGGAAGATTACTAGTTTTAAGTGTTTAACGTACCACACAGATGACCTGTATCAATGGGAAGAGCCTCACATAAATATTGCCCAACAGTCCATTGTAAAGAGTAAAGAACAGGTTTCATAAATTGTTGGGTTTTGAAGTTGTTTGCTTACCATGTTGCCCACAAATATTTTCAGTCTTTTCAGACCTGCTCCCATCCTGTCTCCCCACACACACATGTACATGTACCTCAGGCCTCATTTATTTTGAAGCTCTCTACAACAAACAGAAAATCCAAAGGACTGTTTTTGGCACAACTGTTCAAATAAAACAGATTCTAAATATTTAACTTTTCCAGATAACCAGCATTACAGGAAACAGCAATGTTGGCATTCAGTCACCTAATAAGGAAACATTTTTGTTACAGTTCATGTGAAGAAAGTTCTGTTGTTCCTTCTACATGTTATACATCATATGCTTTGTTTTCTTTTTCATTTGGGAAGATTAAAGGTTGTTTGATGTCTTGAAAATAACGCAAAAGGAAGCTCAGTGCATGATGCTCCCTGGAGGTTGTGAAGCTGTTGCAATCAGAGCTGTTGCTGGTTAGATCTGTCTATTGTTATAAAGCATTCTGGGCCAAAGCAATCAACCACTGGTATAATTAATGAAGTCCACACGGGCATTTAGTGGGACTTGTTTTCATCAATCAGGAGGAACAAACACAGGCTAAAGCAGAGTGGAAAACCCTGTGTTTTTACAAACCTGTTTGCCTTGGGTCACACTTGTGAATAACAACAGAACGGTCCCATAGCAAGTATCACTGATCACTAGAAATTTTGCCTCATACCTGTAGGCTCATTTACATAAGGATAACATGGAGGTGAAGACACAGGCTCTCGCTTGCACCAAAGTCACAGGTATCCTCTTTTTGCTTTTGTTTTATATATATGTTTATTGCAACCATGCAATGGTATCTACAGTTTGCAGATAGGAGGGGAGGAATCTCTGAAGTTGTGCATCAGTTCCAAGGAAAAAGGGTGAAAATCCAATGTCATGATTTATATAACAAAACAAAGAAACGAACAAACTAAACAAAAAGGCAGGAACCAGGTGCAAAATTGAAACGGAGAGAAAGGGTTTAGGTTGAGTTTTTTCATTTAGAGAAATGCAACTATTTCTACTGGTCAGGGCAACAGATTTTTCTTCACTTCCACCTCCTATATTATATAAGTCTGTAAAGCTCCTTATTGTATTCAATAGTCCTAGACAGTATCTTGACCATCTCTCAGCTGAAACTTTTGCTTCTGCTTGCATTGGTCTGTCCAGACTGCAGCAGCCCTCCCAGAAGCAGAGCCAGGGTTAGAGCCCTGGAGTTCCTGGCTAGCTGCCCCAAATGTAAGCAATGAAACCACACTGTCTCTCTGCACTAGCTGACGTCAGATGCTTTCACATACAGTACTTTGTAGGCTGCTTAAGTCTCCCCAATGACATCCCGAGGAAGTAAAATTGGCACAGAATATAGGCCAAGAATTTGAGCACTGGTCATTCAGACTCACAGTGTTGATGTTATGACACTTGCATTGAGTTTTATTTGAAAAATACAAATGAACTTTCACAAAAAAACTCACAGCCTTAACTACAGAAACATTCTTACCTAGAAAAGCACCGGATTAATGCCAAAAATATACTCCACTAGCTTTAGGATCAAACACTTAGTTGCTCCCCCCAGTTTGGTATTCAGTATCCTGCAGTGTAGATACCATAACCGGACAAGGTATCCCTGAAATGGTTTCTGAAATCCTACATAGATAGGTAATGACACCTTTCCATGCTTACTCAATCTAGGAATCAAACTCTCTTTCCTATCCATTGTACGGTTCAACTGGTTGCTCTTAAGAACTCTCAGCTTGGTTCTGGAGTCACTACATTTTCAGAATACAGCCTGCAAATTCATAGCATGATCTACAGCCTTTATTCCTTGGTTATTCTCCTCATAGGGCTTCCAGTTTATGCCTTTGACTGCAATAGTCAAATATAGAAGGTAGAAGAATAGAGAGATGAGAAATCAGTGTTACAAGAAAAGCCTCAAACAGCAGCATTTAAGATTGAAGAATGATATCTACGCAAAAATCAAGAAATATGCAGTGAAAGTCAGCTATTGACAGAAGAGAAAGCAGACTGCAAAGAAAGGACTGGAAACAGAACAGGGAATTCTGTGTGTGCAACCAACACAGAAGTAAGAATGATTAATTATGTTAGAGATAACAGAGACTGATAAAATTGCATGAGGCTCCAATAAAAGCGGGTATGAAAAAAGGTGAATTAAGCTTACAGATAATATTCTGACCCACAAACTTTCTTCCTCAGTTGTACGGGGAACAAAAAGATTCGAAGCAAGGCATTTTTCCTCCACCCTTGCTGGGGACAGGGGACGCCCCATATAAAAGTCACACAGGCTCATTTTGACAAGTGTATTGAAAAGGTGACTGCACCATGACATCCTTGAGGCTAGCACTATGGTTAGTTATGTGACATTATATTCTCAGACATGCATGAAGGTATTAATGAATATTCAGTGCTTCTGAATATGACTTGTGTGCAAAACACATCACCTCATCTGAAGAGAATGAAGTTGTACAGAAAGGTAATAAAGAGAAAAAACTTTATTCCCTCTTTCAGCTGGCAATACAAGTGGTGTAGCTGAGCCCTTGTGCTGACAGCACATCCATTAAAGATGAGAGGAATTCCAGCTATGCAATAGCAGCAGGATTGGGGTTGACTGTCCTATTATCACTGATCCAGCAGACTGATATACCATATACTAGCTACTTAAAGAAATGAGCATGCACCATGTTTCCAAGAGAGGCAGTAATACCATCATCAATCCTGTACCACTAATGTCCCTATTAGAGGAAAATTAAAAGGAAAAAAAAAAAAACAAAACCCTCCAGGCCTGATTCTTTTCTCTTCTCATAAGGCTTCCAGTGGCATTACCCTTCCAACTGCAGTGGAGTCACTGTTATTTACACTGCTCTGAGTAAAATGAGGCTTCATGCCTGCTGAAACTAAACCATCTCCTCCTACAGTCATTTGCTATTATTACATTAGACTGTTTAGTTAAAGGGATGAACTACAGGATGTGTGACTACATTAGAAGTCACTGTTTCATACTTGGGATATTGGTAGGGAAAGGGAGAGAAGTGACCTTTCAAACCACTGACATTTGTACTGGTATTTTTGGCTTTGCTGTTTCTCTGTCGTATTAACTAAAAGGAACTAAAACTCATGTCCTAAAAGTGATCTTAAATTGCTTTTTAAACCTGATTGGAAACTTGAAGGGCACTAAAATTGTAAGACCCTTAATCTAGGTGGGATGTAGCCTTTATTCAGCCAAACAGAAGAGCAATGAGAATAATGATTCTCTCTTTACCTTCAGGCAGTAAGGGCTATGAGATTATGGCTTTAGCTACATGGTGGGAGTTTGGGGTCAGTCCAAGAGGAAACATCCAAGGTCAGAAGTTACTTACATTTCTGCTCCCCAGACCAATTAGGTAAGTAAACCAACAGAAAGGGTCCCTACCTCCTTGCCAGCCAGAATAACTGGGCACAGTGCTGTTGTGAAAGAAGGGTGAACTGCACCACGACAGGGTGTGATGGTCATGAACCTCTGCAACTAACCACATCCCTGCCTCTGTTAAGAGTCTCTATTGTAATGGAGTCTGTAGATGAATTCACTAAATGACAAGTAAAAATAATCAAACAGGATCAACCCTTGCTAGTCCTTACATTGATGGGAGTTTGCCTCAGTACAGGCCTGAAAATTTGGCCTAATGACTCAGAGGGAGCATTGCAAACACTCAACCCTTCCTACAATTTGAACCTGGACGGATCTTGCAATCCTGAATTATTTTCTACTTTCTTGCCAAAACTGTTTCTCAGCTTTTGGGGGCACAAGAGGCATTAATTTGACTTTATACACCTCTGCTCCCAGGCCAAACATCAATCAGTCTGTTGCCATGATCTAAGTGGGTGCACTGGAAAACAATTCAAGGGCATTACAGGTCACCAATGTTTCAGGACTTTATGTATTTATAATACATTCTAGTCCAACAAAAAAAATGCATCTAAGCAGTCATCCAAATAGAGGACAACAAAAGTCCTTTCATTTTGATAAGCTGTCTTTACTCACTGAGGGACAATAGAAGTGGTAAGTTTAAATAACATTAAGATCTCACTTGGAACCAATGGAACAAGGTAACTGTTTAAGTGGCGATGATATAAATTTTTTCATAGCTTGTTATGACTGCAGTAGGATTGGTTGAAAAATTTCATTGTAACTGTCTTTGGTGGAAAAACAGGTCTTTAAATGAAAAGATGTTTTTCATTCAAAGTGTTTTTCATAAAAACTGATTTTCAATGAGAACAAAACAAAAACCCACAAGTTGTCTCTTTCTGTTGAACTTCCCAAATAACCACAAAATCCAAGAGGCTTACAAGTCCTCAGATATGAGGTATAAGGGTACCTCAAAACCAAGGTATCCCTGAGTTTTTTAAAGGAGAGACCATTCATTCCTGCATGCACAGTCAGCCTAAGGACCCTGGCCCCTGAAGAAGGAGGAACTAATGAAGTTTCAAAATTACAGGTTCCAGAAGGCATTACAATGCCCATTGATTTTGAGTTTGAGCCAAAACTATTCAGCTTTTTGAAGGGTTTTTGTTGTTGTTGTTTGAATTTTCATCTTGAAAAAACAATTTTTAAGCTGAAAATGCATATATTTTCAAAAAAAGTTCCCTAAGAAGTCAATTTTTCCAGAGAAGGCTGTGTTTTCAACCAGTTTGGTATATTAAGATTTGCTCTCTCTTTTCTCTTGTGTTTTGTAATGCACCAAGAGAATTTAAGATTTGAAATTTAATTTACAGCCTTAATCTTATTTAAACATAGTTTTATTTGTGGTTGAATGCAGATACTTGGCCTGCCGTTCTTAAACTAAAACAGGTATTAAAAACAGCTTAATGAAAAACAGTGGTCTGTCTCTTCCACCACTGCTTCTTCTCCAGTAACACAGAAATCTACTGCATTATGGCAACAATAGTTAATGTTATTTCTAGGCAGTGCAGAGTGTAGGGAAAACATACTGTCCAGGATTTATCTGGAACAGTCTGTTATGAGAGAGGACAGAGCATGATGGACAGGGTGGAGTGAAGAGGAAAGCAAGCTGGTAATAAAACAATACTTGGGGTATATACAGCATCTTGCACATGAAAAGATCTCAAAGTGGGTTTACGTACTTTAGCAATGTAATTTGACTAGAAAAAGTTCCCTTGTGACAATTATAACCCTTGGTGTGGCTTTTCATGGAAAGGAGACCCTACACTAGTCCCAGACAGAAAAGCCAGTGTATTGCATTAACGGCATGCTAGGGGAAAGGATCCATAGGTGACAGAATTAACCTGGGGCCTTAACAGTCCATAAAATCAGACACTGCAGTAAAGTCTTGGACTGATGCAATAGCTGCATTGCAGACACGTGGCCAATGCACAGGTTTTGGAGTGAATTCTACTTGTCCCACAGAAGTCCCTATAGGAGTTTAATTTCTCTTGCTTTTGTACCAAATGGAAAATGCTTGATGAAGCCTCAAAAAGTTCCTGTATCACATGGCAATTTTTTCAAGAACTTCAAGGAAAAAGCCAAGAATTTATTGGAAAATAATAAAGTGATGCATGAGCTGTAACACAAGCTGTCAATCTTTTCAGGGAGTTTGTTCAGAGATACATGGTTTGGCAAATAAGAAAGTTGGAAGTCATATGTGATAAATCATCCCATTAAAAGTCCTTCCAAATTTAAACCACTGTGACTGCCAACAACCTGATCTACCAGGGAACATCTAGAAATTAATTCAGACTGTCAGAAATGCACATGTGAGGAAACTGAGGTAAAACTTTGACTCCAGCCACCAGGGCTAATTCATGTTACATGGCTACAGGTCCTACCATGGTCCATATTTCCATTAACAACAGTCAGAGATTTTGTGCAGATCATGGCCAGATCAAGCAGTAGAATTCCACAGTTCATGTAAAGCTATTAACAGGGGAATATTTTGCCACAACTGCTTTTGGGGTTTTTTAAAACATTTCTTACTCAATCATTGGAAAGGTGGACAGTTGGTCATTTGACTATCCTCATGGAAGAAACAGAAAATTGCTTTCCTCAGAACAGTCTAGTCAGTCTTATAAAACCAGAATAATCTTGCCAGAACAGCTCACTGGATGACTTTGACTAAAATTAAGAGTGAAACTTAAAATTTTGCTTTTCTTACGTTAGCATTTTCAAGAGTTTTTATCAGCTCACAGATGAAGACATAAGGAGTTCTTAACCTTGTAAAATGTAGGAGAGAGATTGGTGGATATCTTTGGAGTGATGCAATAACTTTCTTCACCACCTATATTCCAAACAGGCTTTCTTCTTGTTCAAGAGCATAACCACCATTTTACTGAAGTTTGGAAAATATGAGTCTCAGAGCTCTCTGACATTGCAGGTATTTCTTTTGTAATTTATTTTTTTACTGGCTTGACCTCAAGAGTAGTATTGGCTTCTTAGTATTTCAGAAAAAAAACAGAACAATTATTTAGATGCCAGTTTGCAAATTTAGATGCCTAATTCTATATGCTCACACTTGACCTGGGCCTCTTGCCCAAGAAAGTGCATCTGAATCAAGAAAAAATTTGCCTTTACTGTATCGACAAAGATATGCAAAGGTTACTGTCTGTGTTCATTGTTTTTAGGGTTGTTGACTGGGGG